>LRSR01009586.1:0-14058 GCA_001579985.1 Hypsibius dujardini | reverse complement strand
CATCCACACAGAAAGACAATTGAGTGGAATGACACACAAACAGATAGATCAGCAGGCACACAGGCAGGCAGACAGACACACAGCCAGCCAAACAGACAGACATGCAGCCAGACAGGCATTGAGACAGGCCAGACTAGCAGACTGGCAGACAATCAGATAGACGTCACGTAAAAAAGAACACGCGCAAAGCTAGTTCAAACTGAATCTCGTCGTTTCTGTATGCGGTACTTCGCATAAACGGGACAAGGAGGACATGGTTACGCCTCGAGTTTAGCCGATGGAAAGTCGAGGTTATTACCTGTATCCTTCAGAACATAATTGATGGACAATAATTTCGATTGGCTTGGGGTCGTGTATATTCTGGTAGTTGTGTCTTATTCACAAAATTCAACTAGCGGACATGCCATAAAAAAGCTCGTAACATCTAGCCGTCATGGCTGAGATTTTTTTGTATTGAACTGATCGGAACAAACTTTTTGAGTTTGATGGTTTTAAAGCATAAAGCGACTTATGCCATTGAAAAACTGAATTGGAAACAAAAAAGTGCGCATTTCAACATTTTTAAATTTTAAAATCCGAGAAACAGTGACTTATCATCAATCTTTTAAGTACGGCCACAAGTTGCCTTGTACAGAGGTTAAACAACTTGATGGTACTCAGTGACTCATGTTCACACCTGTACTGGGCGCCTTATCTGATTTCCAAATCTCATAAACCCAACACGTTCTCCGCTCAATTTCACATGTGTGATATATTTCTTGTCTCATTTAGATGCAAAGATGGGTCGCAAATTAGATTTGGGTTTAAGGGTGTCTATTTTGACATTAGTCAATTTGAAATAATTTTTCAGAAAATTTGTAAAAGCATTAAAGGTCAGGAATATCGTTGTTTTTCAAAAGCAGCATCTATCCTCATTAGGAAAATTAACAACAGGGAAGCAAGACGTGATACTGCACCATCGTGGGTGAAACGCAGTGGCTCTCCGAAACTCTTAACTCCTGGTCTGGTGGTTGCCATTGAAAAGGACCTCTCAAGACCGAATTCGTTGACCCGCTCTGCGTTATCCTTGAAGTACAATATATCGGCTACAACTTTTGCTAATGTCATTAGCCAGGACTTGGAGGGGAAGATGCGGAAAAAGTGTCGTGTTCAAGCCCTATCAAAAAGCAAATTGAACAACGGCAGGACCGAGATCCGAGGTTCCTGCGCTATATCAACGGCCGTAAGTGGACGAATATTTTAATATTGATGAGGCCTCGGCGTAGCTCACTGACACCAACGGAATTCAGAAGATTTACTACGAGTTTCGGGTAGAACGGAGTCCGGAAAGTTGGACCAAATCCTGGAAGGAATCCCACCCCAAGGGCGTCTTGTTTGTAGCCGGCGATTGCTCCCGTGGAAGTCATTGTAAGCAAAGTGCATTACGTTGTTGTAGTTTTGCAGAAGATTAAGCGATCAGCCTTAGTATTTTCACGAATTGATTGATGGGTGAAGTATAATGCCAAATGGAATATCGTTGGTCTAGCAAACTTTGGTAATGCGGAAAAAACTATTGGGGGTGAACGCAATAGAAACCGGATAATTACAATTCCCCACAAAACCAAAAATATGATATTTTCTTTGTGAACTTATGAGTGCCAATATTTTGCGTGGTTGGTTAAATATTTTGACGCACGAGCAAACATAATTAACAATGATAGTTGTGTGTAGTAAAAACACAACTTTTGAGGAAAACAGCCTTTGTTAATTCTGAGAACTCGTCTCAGGTATAGATGCCTCATGTAACGGTGGAGATCGGTCATCAAGAACCTTGCGTAAGAGTCTGTTTGCAGCTATTTGTTCAGTTGCAAAAGTTTGTACATTTCTTATCCTCGCAGTACAGGCAGCAAACGTGTTCGAGGCCGGCATCTTTACAGTCTTGGTCGTTGCTGCAATGATCGTTTCTCTTCTTGTGAGGCGAATCTGCGGGGCATCCGGTCCTGTGAGACGCCGAAGCGTTCTCTGAGGAAACAGAAAAAAATTCATGGATGCAACGATGCGGCACAGAATCATCACGATACTTACGCGTTCCGTTTGCATTTCTGACGTCCTGACTGCTCAGAAAGAATTTGAAATTGTTTTTCATATTGAGAAAGTATCGTTCAAAATCCTTGAGCCAATCCGGCTTCTGTTGTTGACGGTGATGGTGTTGAGGACGTTTCACTGCCGGTCTTGGAGCTTCCGTTTCACTCTGTGGGTCCGTTGTGGTGGCGGGTTCTTCAGTGACCGGGTCGGCACAACCGTTGAGCAGGTTTATTTTCTTAACGTCCGAAGCGCTCAGCGTTTTTCGGTTACGGATGTTGGCTCCTTCAATTTTTGGCACTATCGTTGGCGATTGGTGTCTTTTGCGAAATAGTGGAAGCCGTAGTGCATGATGCTGTTATAGCCGTACGGAATATTGAATGTATTTCCCGTGTATTTCTCAAAATGTCCCTCTTCTCCTGCAAGTTTTTGTTGATACAGAACACAAGCAATGAAGTATCAAGACGGAAAATCAAAATGAAAACGCGCACGAAGTTACGAACTACAAATCTGTAGCAATGTATTCCCAACATTTAAACAATAATATATTCTGCAAACATAACATAACTAAATTTAGAACCGCCTTTCTAACACGAAAAAAAGTTCATCAAGCGAACATGCATCACGTAGACAAGAAGCCATCGTGAGGCACGCCACTTTCAAATATGTCGCAAACATTGTAATAAGCTGATTCACTTGGGTCTACATTACTAACGAACTAGTAAACAATAATAAGTAAATAATATGTAGCAATAACTTTTCTAGTATTTGATGTATCGTGTTCCAGTTTTTGAAAATATCTTCGCTCCGTGAATTTGGCTGGTGGAAATACTGAATAGCATCCAAATATTTAACGGATTGTTAGTTTACAAAAATCACAATTTGTCTAGAGGATCATCCGGCGTTCTTTTAATCGAATAAAGATTGTGATAGATGAGGATTGAATGAGCTAAAGGAAGGTTTACAAATTCAAATTTTACAAAGTTATGATACTCTCAATAATTTTTTCAAATTATATGTGAATACCGATTAACGACTCGGAACTCGTCAACCTTCATTTCTAGCAGTAAAACAATTACGGCCCCTTACCTGATATGATGTTGTCGTAGATGATGTCAACGAAATCATCCCGATCCATACGAGTCTGTTCATGGTTGAAGCCTAGTGCGTGCATCACTTCGTGCTGGACCTCGCCAAAGTAAGTCACGCATCCTCGCTGAAGATGGATGTATTGTTGCTGACCGATGCGCCCGATGTAAGAGTGGCAACTATAAACGAAAGGGTCAGTTTAAAACTGAAATAAATTTATGTGGCCTCAACCGTACCCGTCTTTCCCGTTAACGAACGTCACAAAGTTTCGTTCGTTTGTCCGATCGATGAACTGTAGACAAGTTTTCGAAGAGAAGTCAGCTAGGGAAGATCAGATGACGTTCTGCTCTTCCGAAGCTGAAACATTTTCGAACCATCAGTATTTGTCCGGGGATAAACAAGAAGGGAAGTTCAGGTAGCATGATAAACAAAATCGTTCAGTTGTTTGTAGCGTAAGCATTACGAAAGACTCACTGAAATAACCGTCTCCGATTGTATAAGGGATAACACCGCCCGACCACAGTTTATCTGCGTCCAAGACTGCGTTATGAGCCAATGAAGTAACGTTAGTCTGTATTGGAAAACACAGTATTGGTCACACATTTTAATTCTCGCTCGAACTGCGGTTGGAATCCAAATATAACGTATCCAATATCCAATATCCAAATATATTATATCGGAATATATATCCAGATTATAATAAACGGTTAATACTGCACATTGTTGCATTGTGACTGATTTCACTTTTAAATAGATGATTTGGTTTTCTTCATATTATTTGATTACCTCGTCCGTATCGATGCCATCTATATCGCCTTCAAACAATGAGCTGTTACTTTTCTCGACTGCCTTTTTGATGAAGTAGTCGTAGACCTGATCTCCAATCATTTTGCGCCAATCTAAACCAAAAAACAACACATTGCAATGTATTTTCCAATGAGGACAATTTCAAAATATAATACAGACCTGGCCGCAGTTTTGCACTGCGTTTTTGCACGGAATGGACCAAAGCAGCGTGAGACAAGCACACCATCAAGATCATTGTAATTCTTGAGTTAATATACATTCTTTGTAACAGTGTAATTGCGCGTAATAACATTAGCGTGTTGGCGTGTCATGAAAATAAAAAGATGAAAAATATCCAACTAGTGCTTCCTAATATACTTGCAAATATACGATTTATACTTGTAAAGAGAATGGTGGTTCAGAGAGGCTGTTTATTGCAGAAAAGGCGGCAAATAAAACGAGAACTGGTTGTAAGGCTTTCCCTTTAAACCTAACCATATCAATAATTAAGAGACAAAAAACGTGTTTTGCTGATTTTTTAAATGCACTTATTACTGAACTGATTCTTCAGTCGAATTATATGCTTGTAAAATACGAATACGTATTCTCCTCTCTTATTTCAATGCTAACAGAAATTACCCATTCGTTTTTCCTTCGTGCTTTTTTTGTTTGCATTTGCTGAAGACAAAACGTGTTCAGTCGTTGAAAGAAAACTGTATAAAATAGCTCGGGTTTTCATACTACGTGTCACCGCTATAATTAAATATGGTTAAAGAACAAAACCCATATGTTTCTTTGATGCTCATGTATGAGGTTTTATTATAAAATGTTGACTCGTAACTGGTTAGTGTGACGTTATTACAGATAACCGGTTGATACATTCCAATGCGCTTTTAGATGCGTATTTATTGTGCTCAAGGAAATAAATTCGATTGAGGGCTTCGTGCATAAAGCACTTTTCACTTTATTGAAGCATTTTTCTACTGCAGAAAGCGCGAAGATTCCAACTATTATTCTAATACTCTTGCTTACAACCTACCCTGTTTTTAATTCCAACAATGGTAATTGTTTACGTCTTGTTTTGGAGTGTATGGCTTCTCAGATCATTGGGTATGTCGTATGGTCAACATATCCTACTGGGTTGGCTCTATTAGTTAAAAGGTGTAATAATTGCAGCCATGACCGAAAGCATTTCCGTGAAGGTTGCAACCAGAACGTTCCAAGCGACTGACCAACCTTCGAAGGTGGTGATGCTCATTACGGTCCAGGATACATCTATTCCAGATGCGGTGTACGATGTGAGTGGATCCTTGTACGCCGCAAATTATTACATACTGTTTTATTATTTATTTATTTTATTATTTACTGTATTAGCTGTTTGTCCGTTCGACTGTGCTTGGCTCGATTATACCCACATAGCCACAATTTTGGGTGGCAGACTTTAAGCCATAAAGGGTGGTCCGAGTTTGAGCCGAATTAAGTCAACGCGCGCACGCGCTTGACTACAGCTGATCATGCAGCCTTTACTCGATTGATTGGACTTGTTTATTTTGGCGGAACTTAGAGCAGCTTGCTCAATCTAATTTTTCTACTGGGCCGGGCGTTAAATCAAAGATTCAGGAGAAAGCAGTGGCAAGTTCTAGCCAAGAGTGGCTTAAACTCAGACCACCCTGATAGCTCGAACTCTGCCACCCAAAATTGTGGCCATGTGTGTAATAGAGAAATTGCATGCTGGTATCGCATATTCTCAAGATATTTGCTTTCGTTTTTAGATTACCCCTGTGGAGGAGGAAAGTGTTGAAGAATTTCAGCGCTTACCTGGTAGTCCTCTGTCAACTGAAGACATTGTTAAGGCAGCCATGAAACGATTCCGTCGTGCATTCATGCCTACGCTGAAGGTTTCAGGTACTTTCTTTACAAGTACGTACTGCCATCTGTTTAATGCTGTTTCATTTAGAGAAGAGCAGTTCTTCAGGCTTCCCAGACACTGCCACTAGTAACGGAACGAAGGTGGATGTCAAAGGTGAGCAATTTATAATGTGGTCGACGATCTGCAATCAGAAAGTCTCTGCACACGGTTTGAACTAGCGGTAGAGGCCAAAGTCATCCCAGGTCAAACAGGCATCAACATTTTTATGAGAGCAACCAATTTTGTTACAATTTCAAATGTTAAAATAGTTGAAAATGCCAGGTATACAGAACATGACAAAAAACTTACGAGTTGGACTAAAAAATCGAAAAAAACTTGAATTTTTTCCGTATTCCTTTATATTTTTTTCAAGCCATCAAAATTCCAAAATCAAATTTTCGAGTCATGGGTATTCTGAGTGGGCATTTTCATCAGCATTCCTTAATTTTACAAGTACATGAAATATTCATCTGCAGCATTTGTCAATTCCGGCGGGTTGGCGTAAAAGTAGGAAACTTGCCTTGTTAACCACTGGTCCGCGCCTGGAACTTGATACTGTTGCTTTCTTAATTTGGAAGATGCTCTAAGATACATGTTTTTACGTTTATCTTGATTCAATGTCAAATTGGTGAAACCCGGTAAAAATTCGGAGAAAAAATTAAGATTTTATGATTGTAAAATTTATTCATATTATTTATTCATTATTTTATTTATTGTCTTTAGGAAAAAGGTACTAAATCCAAAAGATTGATAAAAATGACAGAATTTGTGTCCTTTTTCGTACAGAAAAACATGTTTTTTTTCGACGGGAGCATTTGACTTACTAACTTCTGTAATTCTCAAAAAAATACCTTTGAACGAAACGAATGCAGGGAATTATGCATTACTCTTGATATTCTAAAATTCAAATCTGGAGCACATGTTATTATTTTTGAAACCGACAAGGTTAAGGGAACCGGAATGCAACTCTTTGAATGTTTTTATTGCTATTATTTACAATACGACACGCAATATCCTATGGATTTCAGAAGTAATCTTGCCCAAGCAAACAAGTCTTCTGACCATGAGTCACTGGTCAATATCTTCCTCTCCTTGTGGCGATGAATTAAAATTAGCAAACCAGAATTAGTCATACAGCTTTGGATTTGCGGCAATGACATTAGTCCAATTGCGACAATTTTTTACGAAATTTAGGCCTAGCATTTAAAACCCCATCCCGCCTCAACTATGACAGGCTGGTAGCCAACCGCTAAATCAAATTAACTATTTAATTCCAGAAATAAGAAGTTGGGTTTGCACATTTTTTCAACACAACTCCAATACGAATATATTGCACAAAGACGATTTTTAAAATCATTAAAACTGGTTGAGATTAAATAACAGATGTGATGACATCCGTCAGAGGATGAAAAACGCTTTCAATGTGCTACAACAAGATACCCAGCAAGTCCATAATAATCTCAAAAAATGTTGATCCATGATCGATGTCGAGTCTGTTTAACTGCAAAACAAGTATTCGGAAGACAACATATGTTTTGGGTATCAAATCGGAAGAAATAAAAGACTTAGTCAATGCCAATCAACCAGTTCAGACTTCAGACAATTAATTTCTGTTATTCACAACCCCCACCCACAGGAAAAGTGACACTGGGGTAACCATCTACAGTTCCCCACAATTCTGAAGGATTTCACAATATTTTCTACATGTTAGCATCAAACATGAATTTTTGTCTTTATGCCTCTACCAAACTTTGAAGGTTTTTGCAAACATTGTGGCAGGTGGGCTAACCGTTGATTTCTATTCCCAGTCCCCCATATGATACTTCGAAATAAGTTCAAAATAAGATATATAGCTTCTGAAGCATCAACTTCAAACAAAAATTCACGAGTAAGACATGAATAAGACATGTCAGACAAGTGGGTTGTGGCCTTTAGAGCGCTCGATCTAACCATTTCCTTTTCGGTGCGGTTAATTTTCTGGGCGACATACTGTTTCCACAAAGTCCATCCCCTCTTCGATTTTTTTCTTAAAAATACTTCCACACCACAAAACCGTCAGCAAAGATTTTTAAATCTATTACTTCAAATAATATTCTAGTGTTTTATCGTCGACGGGAGTTCATTCTATCAGAATATTATTCTCGGTAATGAGTAGCAAACTTTTCGTTAGCAAAAATTATTTGACTCAAGTTTCACGTTATATTAGTCAATGCAGTCAGAGATACAGATTAAACAAACCCATGATTAGACCAATACAACTCTCATGGTTTATTATACTCGTAAAGCGTTCTGCTTCAAAAAGATACAAGCAAAACGTATGTCAAACTCACTGACCATTGGCTAAAACAATGTGATTTTTTGGTAAACTTCAGTAGGCGACGGCGAATCAGTCCTTTGTTGATTATAAAATACAATTATTCCAAAATATCTAACTCTGTAATTGTTGATGAAGCCTCAATGATCGGTAGAGTTGAAGATGCGTACAAGCAAGTAGAACACTTTTGCTGATCAAATCTATACTTTTAGTGAATCAATTCTGTAAAGGATTGCCTGTGCGATGAAGGGGTACAACGTCAGGCTGGCACCAGTTAGGTTCCCGGATTGCCAATTATTTTGCTTTTTTTCTGCTTGCTTCTGGTGTTCTCAGCAAGTGGTATATAAAACAATTGATATTTCATGTTTTTGAACTATTGATCAACTTTCGCCATTCCTGGATGCCGAAGGATTATTTTTACTTAAATATTTCTACAAACATGTGCCCGCCAAACTGTAGACATTTTTTGGGTATTGCTTTTAGATCATAATATTTCGCGGAAGATTTCCACAAATATTTCTCCTAGTTCGAAAAGGGATTGGCAACTGATGACATTGTATACCATTTCAGAAATGGACGATAGTTCGAGAATTTCAACACACTGTCTTTTCTTCACTAACTGCTCATACAGTTGCAAGACCAATTGCGACTCCAAAGGGATGCCCTTGAAGAAGGCTTTTCCCGGCAATCCTAACATGCGCTACACCGAGTACAACTGCACGGATGACGCTCTAATTAACGGCGTTGCTCAGTGGAGAGAAACCGATGGTTAGTCCATTGGGTCCGTTAGTAACAACTGACGATATCTTTTGTTTAGCATTTACTGTTTTATTTAGGGGTGGTAAAGAAATTCTTCGATTTGTCGCGAAGGAATGAAATTGTCACGTCGTGTGCTTTCTACGAGACACACTGGTACGAATGCTACGGAGTGGCAGACTGTTCCAGAGGCGATCAAGGAATCTTGACTTGTGAAGGTTCTGCTCCATGGCGAGGGTTTTACGATCGCTCACCACTTCAAGGTAAATTTAATCATTTCAACGAAAAGAGGGTTTGAGCTAAAGTGTATTTGCAGGTGCTGGCTGGTCCGGAAATGTCACACAGGAAGCGATGAACAATGGAGGAACGTTTCAAGGCCAGACAGGTTAGATCGAAGTTAGAAAAATATAAATGAACTGGACTTGACATCTTGTTTTTTCTTCTTTCACAGTTGCGGGCGACTTGAATATTCTGCGAACTTGCAACTAACCAGTCCTTGACTGGTACATTGTGTGTAAGAGATGAATCCAGTTCATTGCAATGTTTCTCGCACATTGCACCATTAGAAAAAAATATTTACAGAGCAATTAAAATTAGAACTGTACTTCTGCTTATCCTTAACGAATAGCAAAGGTTTGTACTCGAGTTACAAAGATCTGCTGGTAGACGTGTATTGAAAGTAAGACGCCGTGAACGTTATATCGGTCAAAACCTGAATCTCTCGTGACAATACCATAACTCTGCGATTTAAAATTGATATTTTTGTCACGTCACGCGGCATTCGAATAATTCTCAGACAACTGAAGATCGCTAGTAATAATAAAGTGTTGTAGCCATCGCAATTCTATTTAATGGACTCTGTTGAGTTATAAATATAAATGCTATCGGATGAAGGCTAGCCCTTTTATTGAATTGTTAAGGAACTCGGAGTAACTAACACAAAGTTATACCCCAAATCGGACTCGATCTCCAAGAAGGCGAAGGACATGTTCAAAAAAACACTTAATTATTATTGTGTATGCCGGTTCGTAGCTGCCCTTCCATATCCTGTGGACAGTGAGAAAAACACACACGTGAGACAAACTTGCCTTGAGAACGCTCTGTGTTCACAGCCTAACGCCGAATGAAATTTCAAGCAACTTTCGAAAAACATATTCTCTTCCGGTGAGTCAGGGAAATTTGGAGTCAAGCAAACTACTGAAATTTTCGTACCCGCGTTGTGAGAAAAAACTTTTCATCATGACGAGGACGCGGACGTATAGCGTCTATAGTCATTTCAAATAGAAGACTGGTGAACTGCTGCTTTTGCTTCGACCTGGAGAAATACGACCAATAACCTGTTAGGAGCGTATGATGTTCGCAACATTCGAGTGCTTTTCTCAACCGCTAGTTTGGAAGTACGGATGTTCTTATAATCTCGCTATAAACTTTCCACCATTGTATAAACGCTATATAAATTCGCAAATGTGGCCGACTATGCTTACGTAATTCCTGTATGTATCCCATAACAAGTTTCATTCGGTACCGCCCTAATTTCGCAACTCAAGTATCCCCAAATATTACGTGTAACGCGCCTGTTTTTGATTATTTCGTGACAATATTTTTATTCTCAGCAATTCCGCTGTTATGTTAACATTTAAGCATTTATTGTGAGCATTCACTTTCGCCGCTTTTCTCTATCTTTTGGCTTGGTGGTACGGCATTCTCTGGAAGTGAATGTATCAGCCAAAAGTATGCCGGATTATGTAGAAACAACGACCCTAAATGTACACAGGCCTGTCATCAAGAATAAGCATTTATTATTAAGCCTTATTAAGTATTTATTATATATATATATTAAGCATTTATTGTTACCTGGGTTGTTTCCAACCTGCTGGAAATGGAAATAAGTTGCGGGACAACTGTTGAAAGCAGAAATATTACTATACTGTAATGTTGTCTTCTGCACGTCTCGACTGGTGATGTCTCCCGATTCTGGCAACTGGTTTTTTGCCACGGTATATGAGATCCTGAACTTAATCATGGCTTCTGAATTTTGCTTGCTCAAAGTACCTGAATGTTTGTTCCGGACGAGGTTTTATTTTGCAGTACCTCGGTTACGTGGTGTCTCAACAATAAGCCTCGAAGCTTGCAGCAATCGCTACTTCTTCATTCAAAGACAATTGAGTGATTTCAGGAATGTTGATAAGACTTGTTGGTGCAGAAAAAAACGGCTATTTTTGAAATGCGCTTTACTTGAAAAATTTGCAACTATTCACCGTGTACTTTATTCTGGTTCGAAATGTTACCGACTTTGGTTGCTTACAAGAAAAATACCGATAAACTGCCGATTATATTTATAAAATCTTTTTTCAATGGAGGACGCAAAGAATGAAAATGCTCCGGACAGAACCCATTCTGAAACTCCCTATCATCCTTCTCTTTTCGCCAACAATACCATTTCGCGAAATTCGCATCAACGAAGTTTGAACTATGTGTAATTCAAGTTATTGTCTTCCTTTGAAATGACCCAGAACAAAATCTTTGCCCGAAAGGGTTGGGAAATAACTCTGAAAATATGAGCTCAGGTGTCTTAACGATCGTCCTGGGCAATGAAAATTCGACAAAATTCTGAATCCCCTGTTCATTAAAAATGTTTGCCCCGGGTGAACCTAAAGTGGGTATCAAAACGGGCAGAACTTAGAAGCCGAACGCACCTGCTGTGAAACAGCCGTTTTCGATATTACACTGAATTTTTTAAACGAGACTGAGACAATGGGCATTGAATTTCATCCCGAGTTAATAACTAAACAAAACACGCTGCTTGACAGTTCAAGAATTGACCAGGGTAGGAACATTATGAAAATTCTGATACATTCCGACACGATAAGGTAGAGATACTGATGGATTTCAAATGCTAGCTTAGTTCACCTGGGTTAAGTTTAAACGAAACTTGTTCCGAGTGCAGCGGGCGGGAGTGAGGCTAAGACAAGTATACTTGTCTTACGTATGAGTCAAAATATAAGTTTCTACCCGGTACAGAGCCAACCGTTCTCAATTTCTTCAGTAGCCTCGTCTGATGAAATTTCTGTAGTAATTTCCTCTGACCAGAGTTCAAACCCGAGTTCACTTTTGTACTGACAGTGAAACGCGGCAAAGCTTCGTTGGACCAGGGAAGTTAATTGTGTCATTTGCAAGGTGGCATGTTCGAACCGGCCGTTAGTGAAAAGTTTTCAAACTAGGTGTTTCAACGGTGAACTGTCACTTTTTCTATCAACTTTCACAATTTTATTTGGTGTTTTTTACTTGATCATACCGGTCGTTTCCAGCTATAGCGTTTTGATTCTATCCAAACCGGTAACGCGTATATTAAGTACAAGAAAATGAAAAATTATTATGGTCCGTCTCACCGAGACCGCTTGGCAGTCGAATATGTGTTCGACAGTCACAACCGGTTCGATGAATTTGAAGAAGCTGAAGTTGTATAATTACCTAAACTGGTATTCATACAACAGCAAATACAACTGTGCCGAGATAACTTTGCGGGTCGCAGCTTGGGTTTTGGCAGGCCGTGTGGGACAACCAAGATTTTCAAATTTTTAAAATTCTGCCCTGACATTACCCAAAGTGGTAACGCATCTGTTTATGCCTTAAAATTTGTATCTAAAACAATAAGTTGTCCCACACGGCCTGCCAAAACTCAAACAGCGACTCGTAAAGTAACTTTGGCACAGTTGTACGTCAAACGGAATATTATGAACAGTGCGAGCGATATTTTATTATCTGGAGTCGAGGTGCAAACCCCAGTGGGAAAGCCAATTTGAAATATCTCCACAATCTCCCCCGCACCCGTTGTTTAATTTAGACCAAAGAAAAATTCGTAGCTTACGACATATTATGTTTGGTGTGTGCGCGTTAAGTTGCTCCGCGTTTACTTCCTACGAGATTGAGGTTTTATTTAAATTATGAATTTGTCAATAAATTCGATACATTTTTTCCCATACCAGATATGCTTCTTCTTTTTGGTGTACTGTCATAGCGTGCCAATATGCGCATTTGTGTGATTTTGTCTCTATTTTCTAAACATATCAAGCCTGATTATATAACCAACTTTGTGTATGCAAAAATTTCCGCCAAAAGTAAAATTTGTCCGAATAGATGAATAGATTTATCATTTGGCAAGAATATCTTCCGGTGCTGTTGGGCAAAACAGAGGGACAAAAAAGGGGCCTCAAACCTCTGCAATCGGGTCGATTCCAAGGATATGACGTATCCGTGGATGCCAGCCTTACCAACGAGTTCTCCACTGCGGCTTTTCGCGTGGGTCATTCCATGGTGCAAGGCGAACTTCCTCGACTGAATGAGAAGTTTGATGCAATTGGCCAAATTTCCCTCCACACAACATTCCTGAAGGCGAGCCAATTTTACAAAGAAGGCATTGTCGACGAGCTGGTTCGGGGGATGGCCCGACAGGCAGGCAAAATCGTGGGACCCAGCGTCACTGCTGAACTGTCCCAGCAACTCTTCCCAGACCAGAAGAATCCGCAGTTTGGCCAGGACTTGGTCAGTATTAATATCCAGCGCGGACGAGACCATGGCATTCCTGGTTACATGCAGTGGCGTAGGGATTGTAAACTCTCGACGGCTGACAACTTTGCCGCATTGAAGAAACAAAAGGCGTTACCGGACGAAGTTGTGGACAAGTTCCAGTCAGTATATGCGTGAGTACTTCTAAGTTGCGACGAAATAGATTTTCACATTATTAGTGGAGGAAAGTATAACTACCGGATAATGAGCTTCAACAAACAATTTGAACCTACAGGTAGGGTACGTATTTCATTCAGGGTCGACCCGTATGATTTCAAGAAGCGCAATCGTTCATTGACAAATGATTTCCGATTTTTTAAACATCAATTCGAAACTAAGTTTGAATTACCATATATCTAGATACGTTTGATTTGCAAAGTTTATCTTATGTAAATATTCCCTACCATTCCAGCAAATTTGGAATGGTAATATTTAAATCGTCAAAGTAAGTTGACCATTCTGGTAACTTACGATGTAGTACTAGAGCAAGCTGAAAAGTGGGAAATCTCACAAGCTTCACTAGCTATCCGCAAAAAAACACATTTTTTGAAACATTCTTGTTAGGAAGCGTATCCAC
>LRSR01009585.1:3595-28199 GCA_001579985.1 Hypsibius dujardini | reverse complement strand
TCATACCCAGACATTTCGTATCCCGACAATTTGCACTCATGGTCAAATCGTACCAAGAGACATTTCGTACCTCGATTATTCGCACACATCGTCAAATCGTATCAAGAGACATTTCGTACCCCGACAATTTGCACTCATGGTCAAATCCTATCAAGAGACATTTCGTACCTCGATTATTCACACATCGTCAAATCGTATCAAGAGACATTTCGTACCCCAACAATTTGCACTCATGGTCAAATCCTATCAAGAGACATTTCGTACCCCAACAATTTGCACTCATGGTCAAATCGTATCAAGAGACATTTCGTACCTCAATTATTCACACACATCGTCAAATCGTATCAAGAGACATTTCGTACCCCGACAATTTGCACTCATGGTCAAATCGTACCAAGAGACATTTCGTAACCCGATTATTCGCATTCGCAAGGACATCTGGTTCTCTAACTTCAGAGTCGACGAAACCTATAGAAATGAGAACAAGAACCTCACACGAGATACTTTCTTCAATTCCTTTTGTTAGCTAATAAGCAAACCACAAAGCGGAATAAAGCAATGAGTCGTGAAAAGGAAGAAAATGACATGACATGTGTCCCGAATGTGGCGGCGATATATCAATAAACAGAAACATAAGCCAGTAGCAGCAAATCGGTCATCCCCCTGTACCCAAAAAGTATGGAACAAAGCACCCAAAATAGGAAAAAAATTGGATTAAAAAGATTGTGTGTGTGTGGGTGTGTGTGTGTGGGTGTGTGTGTGTGTGTGTGTGTGTGTGTGTGTGTGTGTGTGTGTGTGTGTGTGTGTGTGTGTGTGTGTGTGTGTGTGTGTGTGTATGTGTGTGTGTGTGTGGATGCCGTCATCGTTCGAGACACAGGTAAATTCAAACAGGGATGTGGGCCGGTGTCAGAGGCGCCGCTCTCACTGTCTGCGTTCCCCGTCCAGGCAACACACGGACTCTCCCCGTCTTCACGAGCTGTGGTGTTGGCGCGATCGTCTCCTCCAGAGTCCCCCCGAAAAACGTCCGGCAGTGGATGCTGCTCAACGAACCGCGAAATGTAATGGCTCCCTCGCTCTCTCTCATTCTACGCGATTTTGGCTCAAACCCAGCGCAATCCACTCCATTCGCGTCTATCTCTATCTCTCTCTCTCTACACATCCTGTTGTGTGGTGTGTATTGTAGGAAGGCTCTCGAGCGAGTCGATGCAACAACACCGTCTCCTCCATCAACCCCGACGACCGAGCCATTTCCGCCTCATTGTCGTCACCACCGAACATGGTCGCGCGCGAGGTCGCTGCCGGTCACATGTAATCGCCTTGACTCATCTGGCCGCTGAAGTCAGAACCCTGCAACAACAACGAAATTCCCTTCAAAATGGTAAAACTCAATAAACCTGATGTCCGAAAATCAACTTGTCAGTCGATCGCTAGGGCAAAAAAGGCATGGAGACTGTACTGTGCACCACTTTACCTGCGAGAGGTTGCCCATGAAGCCGGAATTCTGACTGAGGCTGTAGGAGCCCTGCGACATGCCCTGCGACATGCCCTGTGACATGGCCTGCGAGAAGCCCCGCTCCGCCGGTCGTCCGCCATTCGGCACCATCATCCACGGCATGTACTGCTCCTGCGTCAGCATGTTCGGAATCAACAGGCACGATGGCACCTGCATGTTGGTGGCCGCCGCGGCGCGACGGATGGCGTGCGGGTAGAAAGCGTTCACCGGGTCGTGCAGCGACATCGGGTCGATATGGGCCAACTGCGGTTGCTGGTGCGGATGGTGAGGTAGCATGTTGTTGTGACGGCGGTTCTCCACGCCGGGCATTAAGGCGGAATGCGCCTCCAGCAGGGTGGCTTCCAGGTAGCGCCCGCCCACCGGGGTGGGATTGTGAAGGCGCTTCAGCTTGGGCAGCTCGACGGTGCTCGGCCGGAGCCGGGTGAGGGTGCCGTCGACCAGCAGGCCCGACTCGGCAAAGTGGTGGAGGAGATGATTCCACAGTGGCTGCTTGGCGAGGATCTTGGCGTTGCCGACGATGATGAGGCCGTACTTGGCGCGGGTGAGTGCCACGTTCAGGCGGCGAGGGTCTTTGAGGAAACCGATGCCCTGGTGCTCGTTGGAGCGCACGCAGGACATGATGATGTAGTCCTTCTCGCGGCCTTGGAAGGCGTCCACACTGGCGACTTCAATAGCCTGTCAAGAGATTGGTTGGAAATCTCAGTTCGAAAAGAGACGAATTAAGTAGTAAAAAAGAAAAGACAGCCGGAACGTCCGCAGACACGTTGAAGACTACTGTAAGCCAGGCACACATGAGTGGCCAATACATTAAATGACCAGTACGTCCGTCTGTCTGTCTGTTTGTCTGTTTGTCTGTTTGTCTGTCTGTCTGTCTGTCTGTCTGTCTGTCTGTCTGTCTGTGAGTTTGTGTATTTTATGTGTCTGCTTGTGTGTCTGTCTATTCGCCTGTCCGCTTGTCTGTCTGCCTGTGTGTTAGTGTGTTAGTCTTTGTGTGTCTGTTTGTGTGTTTGTGTGTCTGTCTGTGTGTCTGTCTTTCTATCTGCGTACCTGGTACAACTTGATCGGCAAGGCAGCGTTCGCCTGCATATGCTGTACTACGAACGCCCGCTGTCCTTCGTACGGCGTCACAATGCCGATTTGTAACGGACTCACTCCACCCTTTAGAAGCTGAGTCGTAATTTTTTCTACCATCGCTGCTTCCGCCCGATTCAGAAACGACGTCCCCGACCCGGCCAACTCTTCCGACCCAAAAATATTCAGGAAGAACATCGGCTTTTCGGTATTCTGCAAATAACCAGGAAAAAAAGATTAAATTAACCTTATTCGGCGAAAGTCTTTAGGGATGGTTTCAAATGCCGAAAAGATCCGTTTGATTTGAACTGATTCCCACAAACCTGGATATAATTAGTGCAAACCTGCAAGCTAACTCAATTTCATCAAAAAACGTAAAAGAAAGTGAAACCAGCATCCTTGTCCGTGATTTTTTTCGTTGAAAAAAACAAAAATCGTTAACACGCGTTGAAATAATAACAGCCTCGAAATCATTTGAGAAAGTTCGAGTCCATTTGAAATTGTCAAAACCAAAACCTGATTTCCAACAGGAAATATTATTTTCAAATCCGCTAAACGTTTTGAAATCACATCAAACGAATTGCAAATCAAAAACGAATTTCATTAGATAAGATTTCATTTCATTTCATTAGATAAGATTTCATTTCATTTCATTTCATTAGATAAGATTTCATTTCATTTCATTTGATGCTATCGCACTCTTCCTTAACTCACAGGCCAAGGGAAGTCCATGCCCTCCGTCATGATTCGGTCCACGGGTGACACTCCGTTCTGCAGCGAGCCTTCGTAGAAGATGTTGGACGAGAACTCCGACAGGATGGGATGCATCCGGTACTGCACCTGCAGCCGATGAGCGCGCAAGCCGAGCGCGATCAACCGTTCAAACATGGACGAGCTCAAGCCGGCCGCCGCAACGTCCTTGGACATGACCACCGGTCCCAGCTGGCAGTGATCGCCCACCAGCACCAACTGCTTGCAGCCCATCACAATCGGGATCAGACATTCCGGCTCGATGGCCTGGGTGCTCTCATCGATCAGGACGACGCGAAACTTCAGTTTCCCGATGCGGGGATCACCCGCGCCGACACAGGTCGTACACACGACATCCGCCCCGCTGAGGAGCTCCTGCTCGACCTGCACGCGTAGCGCGCGATAGCGACGCTCATCCTTGTCGGAGAGCTCGCCGGTTTCGCCCTTCAACAGCTGCAGCTTCTTCAGCTCGGCGTTGGTCAGCATCTGCAGGTGCAGCGACAGGAACTGGACGGAGGACTCGACGACTTCGCGGCTCTTGGAGTAGACACGGACCACTTTCAGGCCGGTTTTGTGGATCTTCTCGGTGAGTTGGTCGACGGCGATGTTGGAGGGCGCGCAGACGAGCACCTTGGCTTTGGTGGATTTGACCAAGTGGTAGACGAGCGTGGCCGATGTCACGGTCTTCCCCGTACCCGGAGGACCCTGCAAAAAACGGTCTTATGTATTAAATCAAATAATGATTTGAATTAAAACAAAAAGTGGAAATTAAAGTAACAAATTATCTCAAAATTTTCACCCTTTAATTGACTATAATTATATGTAGACGACAAATCAAAATGCACACTTGTGCTGAACAATCAAACAACATTAAAGCGTCGCAGATTTGAATATGCCTAAAATGAGATGCGGCAAATCAGTATGAATGCTGCGTTTTTTCACGTTTTTTTTGGGGGATTTTTTGGGGATCAGTAGAAAAAGAAAGTAAACAGCAAGGCACGCACCTGAATTAAGCTTATTTGAGAGTCAATGGCAATCCTGACTGCGTTGACCTGCGAGGCGTTCAATTCCGGCAGATTGGGGCCGGTGATCCGTCGCGGCAACACCACCGAGCGCGCCAACGGCGTCTCGCGCATGGGATAACCCAGCAGAGTGCTGTAGACAAAGTGGCTCATACAGTTGCTGTCGATGGCGAAGGTGGTCAAGGCATTGCGCATCCGATCAAACGAGGTGGACTTCCAGACACATTCCACACGGAAGCCGGTGTTGGTGTTGACGGGGATATTCTTCGTGCCGAGTTTGAGTTGCAGCGACAGTTCCTCCCCGCTGTTGTCCGGCACCTTGAGGACGTTCCCCACGGCGTCCCAGGTGCGGTCCATGGTGGTGAGGCGGAGTTCATCGCCCGGCATGATTTTGGCGTCGCTCTCCATGCGCGGTAAGATGAAGTAGGCGATCTGGCGCTTGTTCAGACCGGTATCCCAGCGGATGATGACGTTCTCAAAGAGTTGCGATTCCTTCAGTTTACGGTCCGTGTCGGCTTCTTGTCGGATCAACGGCAGGAAGATCCGCTGATAATGGTAGGCGTCTTCGTAGCGAATGACAATCTCCGGCAATTTCTACAGTTGAATCAACCAAGCAAACCAACGAAGGTCAGTCAAAGAGGATGACGAAGGTAAGTCAAAGCGGATGAGGAATCACAACGGAGGTCGGCGTACCATTTCGGGAAGAACCTGGTCCAAGTCCTCCACCGTGGCGGCAGGATTGGTCTTCCACAAGTCTTCCAGCTTCAACAGCTGTGAGGATGTGATTTGACGCTGACGAATCATTTCCTGTTCCGTTGGTTGCTATAAAACACAACACATCAAGGAGACTGGCATTAAACGCCATCAAACTCGTTCGATGTCATTCCCCTTGGAACTCTAAACACAGTTAGTGTCAAATGCCTTCTATACTTCATCGAAAACTGTGCTAAATTCAATTATTTATTTATAAATTCAAGTATATTTTATTCCAATCAAAACCGCTACCCCCCCGTCCGAAATCGAAAAAGTGACCCAAGGGTACCCCCTGACGTTTTATAGAGTAAAAATAGCAAAATCATACCAATGCTCCCCCCTTTGGATTTTTACTAAAATCTTTCCCCCTCCCCGTACCGGAAGG
Organism: Hypsibius dujardini; assembly: GCA_001579985.1. NCBI lineage: Eukaryota > Metazoa > Tardigrada > Eutardigrada > Parachela > Hypsibiidae > Hypsibius > Hypsibius dujardini. The sequence goes on along the minus strand of LRSR01009585.1, from coordinate 22,705 downwards.
TCAAGACGCGTCTATGTTCTTACTCGAAGCATCCACTTTGCGAACTGCCGATTCTCAATCACGGCCTTCCACTGATTGGCATCCCCCCAGGAGCTGTCCTTCAAGTTGGATGCATTCGCGCAAGGGCTGCGACACAGCAGCACCACCAGACTCTCCGACTTGGCCGGAATGAAGCCCAGCACCAGTGAATTCTTGTTGCCGCAGTTGTAACACTCCAGACTAGTGTCGCCCAACGGTCCGTCCTTATGAAGCTGAATTTCAAAGTGTTTCGCTCGCACCATGTGATGCACAATATGGCTGAAAAAAAAACAGACGATACTAAATACAACAATGCTCATCTGGACTTCAGAAATACTTCTGGATCCAGATACCAGATCTAGATACTTCAGATACCAGATCTAGATACTTCAGAAATACTTCTAGATCCAACAAAAACATAATGATTTAATTAATTGATTAATATTTTTTTGTGTTTAGTACTTCTAATCAATCAATCTATCTATGGGTCATTGCACTACGGTTCAGTTTTATCAATCGACCAATCAATCGATCTATGTATGGGCTCTCTGCACTACGGTTCAGTTTCATCAATCAACCAATCAATCTATTTATGAATGGGTCACTGCACTACGGTTCAGTTTTCATCAATCGACCAATCAACTACTACCAATGCAGTACCAACCTGCCCTGGATGAGTCCGCGACCGTTGCAGAACCACTTTTTGCACATCACACAGCACGCCACTGCCGCGGGGTCACTCAGACCGCAGTAGCAGCAGGAATGCTCCGCCTTGATGGACTTGAAAAAGTCACTGTCGTCGTCCTCCACTGTCAGCTCGATCATCCGACGCGCCAGATCGTTCTCCGTGGCAGCGCCGCTTTCGCTGATCGTGTCATCAAATGCGGAAGAATGACCGTTCTGGTAGCCGTTCGACGGTCCCGCTCCGTCATCTCCATTGGAATTCTACGCAAAAAGGGCACATAAAATTAACTCGGCAATTAATAAGAATTCCTCAGTCTTCACAATCAGAATGGCTTATATTACATTAGTGTTGTTTAACTGTAAAAAAGGTGCTTAAATTTAAATAAAATGTGTAGCTTTGTGGCATCGAGTAAAAGATGAATAAATTTACTTTAAATAAACTTAAAATGCGTTTTTTCGACCATTTAAATTTACTATATTAAATAATAAATAATAAATAATAAATATAGAAAAAACTATAGATGAACACACTATAAGTCTGTACCTTGTAGCTTCCGTAGTAACCACCATTCATGGACTGCGAAGGCCGTCCTTCCCCGCCAGTACCACCAAGGTTCAGTGCAGAATCAAAGCCCAAACCAAGGGAGGAAGAGTGGTGGGCGCCAGTGGCATCTCTCGTGGGGTTCTTCCCGCCACCGTTTGATGAGCTCATTCCCGGCGCGTCCGGCCTGTATAAAGACACAAAACGACAGCAATTAGAAATTTTCTTACGTAGAATTTTGATTCAGCAGGTAGTAACGATAACACCGTAAGAAAGTAGACTAATTAACTCCTGAGGAAAAATACCAAATCACATAAACATGAAATTATTTAATCGATTGATTGATTAATTTACACAGCCATCCACAGAGACAATGACTCTCCTGTTTCCTCCCTCCTCGGCTTCGGTTTTGGCCAACATGATTCTTTGTCAGAAGATGGGAGAAAAACCATTCCTCTTCTAATAATGATTCATCATCGCACTGTGATGTTAGTTAAACTAGGCAACACGGGAAGAAAGATCAAAGCAATAAATTTCTTCGTTGCCCAGTAACTCATTTCCTGTCAACGTTCAAGTTATTCACCATCAATGTTTCCCGACACTAATAAAAAAGACTTCCCCACTTTTCATCGATTTAAAAACGGGTATGGACAGCGAAGAATGGCAAAACGGTGGTTCGGCCTATCACGCATTGACACCTCCAATTGATTGGTGGATTGCCTTTAAATCTCAATTGATTGGTGGATTGCATTGAAACCTTCAATTGATTAGTGGATTGCCTTGAAAAGGTCCACCAACAAACACAATTTTCATTTTTCTAAGCCAAAAATCCCTGTGAATTCTACGTCTCCTTTCGAACCAATCCCGTCAGCCAGCTCAAAGATACATTACAGGTTTTAAACTGAGAGACTACTAATCGCGGCGTATTCCTCACCTGTGTTGTCACCCCAATTCCAGAAGGATCGAATGTTCAAATTTAATCCCCCGGTGGACTAAAAAACTGGAAAAATGATTCCCCCGTGCTGGAAATCTGACGACCGATTTTTTCTCTTGAAAAAGGGGACGATCAAAGAATGTTACAATGATACCATTAAACGGGACTAATAATGCTCGAGTGCAGGAAAAACTTCGAATGTTCTGTGGCCTGGCAGGGACCCTTTTTCATTGCCCATTCAGCGCTTCAGCACGTGGTGAACTATGATGACGCACCTTTTTGTGCACTGCGTTCACATAACGGCCGCCGCAAGCTGATTGCATTTAGTTAGGTCAATCTTCTCAACAAACGCTGGGCTTAAAAAATCGAATTTCAAGAGAAATGAACATATCGACTCAAAAGTCCATCGCTCTCGTGCGAGAGAAAAGAAGATCGTGAAGAATTTTCAAGATATTTTAGAATTCTTACCTTTGGTGAGCTAGCACACGGAATCAGCTGCTGAGAATGCTAATAGGGGGGCGTGTTATGGGTGGGGCTAACAGCCTTGCTCGACAGGTGGCGCTACGTGTTTGGTCAGTTTCACAAGCGGCAATACTCTTCTACCTCTAAGTCTCCTTGTCGGTCTTGTCCCTGACAAGGCGGTGTAATACTTCCTCAGCGATTTCTGTGCTGACGAAAACTTTAACAATGTCATCGCGTGCGTACGAGAAATGTCGCCTACTTTTGTTCAGGCTTTATAAAACAAATCAAAACTTAGGAGTTTGGTCGGTAAATTGGTTCTCTATTATGCGTTAAGATGGACTTGCGAAGTCTGCTCGAACAGCACAAGCCAGAAGAGGAGTTACTGCAATCTTGTGAACGGGAAATTGTTTGTTTGTCCTTCGCTTCAGCCGCAGAAGCTGATGATGTATCCGGACGCTTTCCCCGGTGCTGATGAGCACGTGAATGTACTCGTGGCATCATCATATGCATAGCTGTACGCGTCGGGACAGGCGTTCTTGAAGATCCTCCCGTAATTGTTTTGCGGACAAGTGGCGGCCGTGCTGTGACTTCCGGTGCAGCAATACTCTGCTGCTCCGTATTTCGTGCAAGCACTCTGACAAGCAACAACCCGACTGCCTTGCCGGAGTTTCAGATCTTCCGGGCATCCTCCGATGAGATCAGCAAGACAACCGATTGTCTTACAGCTTTTGCTGTCTGCTGCGTTTTTGGAAAATGTTCCGGGTATGGGAGTCATTTTGACAGGGACACCGAAACCATCCACCAAGCTGATGTCGTAGAAGTCCAAGCCCATGTAACCGTCGAACTTAATCTCAGCCAAAGAGTCTGGTTGAGGCCATCCACTCAACGGCGCGACATCGGCGTATCGAGCATAGAAGCGACCGGCCCAGCCATTAGGTAATTGACGAGGCAGCTCTTGCTGCGATCCGAGTTGCCAGCTTTGGGTTTGTTTTCCTGCTCCATTTTCCAAGGAGAAGACCGTGACTGGTTTGCTGCAGTAATTTTTCAGCTTCACTTCGTGGCCTGAAAGAATAGTTCGGTTAAACCAAGGATGACTGCAAAACTAAACAAGCATATAAACAGGCAGACAAGCAGGCAAACAGACAAACAGACAAACAGACAGGCAGACAGACAGACAGACAGAAAGACAGACAGACAGACAGATAGACAGACAGACAGACAGACAGACAGACAGACAGACAGAAATAGTTTCATCACTTAGCTGGAACCAGCGTACCTGAGGTCCCTCCTGATGGTGTTGGTGCTGAATCTGTGACAACTCCGCACACCATGGATTGATCGGAGGTCGCAAAGGCATCAGCCTTGGAGCCTCGGCCTTGTTTCAGGAAGCACGTACCTCCGTTCCACGTAGTCCAGGTGAAATGCGTACAGCCGGCCGTGGATGCACAACGCCCTCCACATTGGTCTCCAGGCACATTGGCTCGACCGAGGTCACCGCCGGTGAAGTCGCAGGCAAACGCCCAATTGCCGTTCCATTGGATCGCCGAGGCATCGCCGATCATATAGAGACACCCAACTACGAAAAAAACAGCATAATGGGCCATTCTGTTATCGAGATTGACAAAGACAGAGACTTCAAGTTCACAGCGTGTACTGTATCTAGTCTCGCACACTCGATCGAATTTCACTGAGGAAGAATACAGCAAATATAGAACCTGAAGTAGTACGGCTTATATAGCTGTTTTCCGCCCGCGTTTAAAGGAAACGGTATTTGCAAACCATCCGCATTCTTCGCCCTCGGACTCAACAACACTTGAGTACTGTAAAGTTCCGACCCATCCGTGATGCCTACGTCATCACTCAGTAAAAAGCGACCGTTTTGATTGATTGCAAAGATGTGCGAACCACAAGAGCGCACGCGTCGATTGATTGATTGCTGAAGCAGTTCACAGTTAGTTTTCATCCTTCCTTTCTGCGGGCGATTCATTGATTTGTGCTCGTTTTTTGCGTTTACATTTAAAAACATTTAACATTTTTAAAAAAATGGGCCGTCGCAATCGCTACACCGAAGAGGAAAGAAAAAGGACCCTTTAAATGTTCGCTCAGCGATTTGGGGAGAAAAAACTGATCGATTGAAGCGTAACAGTTGTTTTGGCCCACCGGGTCTGATTTACTGGGGGTCCAAAAAGTACCATGGATGGCTCGGGACTTTACAGTAATACCTCATGACTCGCAGTGGCGCAGCATGATGTATATCTTCAAACGAACGCAAAAGAGTGAAATCTTCCGTTTCCGTTTCTGTCGTTGTGACGTGAGACGTGACTGACATACGTCAGTTTCCCTCCACTTGGATTCAAATGAACTTACGTTGTTTACATGTAGTTCTCCAATGTGGAAGGGGAACTCGTACCAGTTATCGCCTTTTAATCGGCAGATTGGCAGAATAGATAGGAGGTCCATGAGATAACTGACGTACAGTAAGCGACAGAATTTAATCTAATGGAGGGTCCCGGAATGGGCAAAAGGGGCGGGACAGGGATTATACTGAACAATCAACCAATCAACCAAAGGAGCAATCGGAACCGAGTTGATTGATTGATTGCTCAATTATTACCCTGCCCCGCCCCTTTTGTAGACATAGCCGCGCTTCAACGCTGAAATCGTGAATGTAGTTTTCATTTTTGTGCGATCATTCGAACTTCGAAGGTGAAGGGCAATGAATACTCACCCATAAATTAGTCGCACTCATATACGAAATAATACAATTCAGTCTTACTAACTTATTAAAATATTATTTTTTTCAAACAATAGGAGACGCGGTTTTTTTACAAAGCGTTGTTATCTTGAAAAGAAAAAGGCAAGGTTAAGAAGGCGGACTGCAACAGTGCGTCAGCTGGAGCTGACGGTCTGGTCAGTACCGTACCGTCGCGATCTCAAGGGACAGCTAAGCGCCGCCTCAGTGCAGCACACACACACGCACACACACACACCGGTCTAAATATACGGCGCAAGGCGGGCGGAATGCACGCCCTAGGGCACTCTACTGTCCCTTGAGATCGCGACGGTACGGTACTACACCTTTGGCCAGAAAAGTCGGGACGCTCGATTTGTCAAGAGGCAATTTGTTACCACAAGGCTGCAGGCTGCTTTGATTTCATGCGGAAATAGTTGGCTACAAGACTACATGTGCAATCTGTGTTGCGCAAATGCCCCAGTGTAATCTTGTGACCAACTATTTCGGCCTCAAATCAAAGCACTTTTTTGTATAACCTACAGTCTTGTGGTAAAAAACTGCCTTTTGACAAATCGAGCCTCCCGATTTTTCTGACTAAAGGTGTACTACTGGTACTACAGTATATAGTCATTGCAATAATCACTCTCGCCATACTTTTGCTGCCCGACGTTTGCCGCCGTGACATCGAAATACTCAATGGATATACACGTATAACTTTTCCAAAGTGGCTATTTGTAGATGCCTGAAACCTTCAGAGTTTCCATATATTGGTACCATCAATATCAGAGGCGTAACGAACTTTTCGCGGAGGGGGTCAGTTTTTGTTTTAAAAAAATTAAAAATCGCCCCCCCCGTCGCCGGCCCGAATTAATTAGGGGGCACCCATGCAGAAGCATTAGGGAATTTTTGGGGAGCGGGGAAGGCAATTTAGCCAGGGGGGAGCAGTTTTTGTTATTAAAAAAATTAAAAATCGCCCCCCCCCCGTCGCCGGCCCGAATTAATTAGGGGGCACCCATGCAGAAGCATTACGTAATTTTTGGGGAGCGGGGGGGGAATTCAGCCAGGGGGGGGGCAGTTTTTCTTATTAAAAAATCGCCCCCCCCGTCGCCGGCCCGAATTAATAACGGGGCACTTATGGAGAAGCATTAGGGAATTTTAGCCAGGGGGGGGGGCAGTTTTTCTTATTAAAAATTAAAAATCGCCCCCCCCCGTTACGCGTCTGATTAATATCGTGTCATAAAATAAATCTTCCAAAAAAAACTATTCTAATAGGGCGCGAACGGTCTTTTCGGTAAAATCATTTAAGCTAATGAAAGCAGAAGTAAAGTGTACGGTGTACTGTACGAATAAAGCTACTATCCAGTCAAGAGAGGAAAGGCCAGTGTCGAGAGTGAAAGACGAACACCAAAGGCAAATAGTTGAAATTTAGAATTGTTTTTCCACCAACTTTATATTACTATGGAATATTAGGAGTTTCGCATGATGAATTGTCAAATTGTACGCGAAAAGCACAGACGAAAAGAAGAATTAATGTGATCTTATCAGCTGCAATGGTCGTAAACTTGTTTCGGCCAGCGTTTCAGCCGCAGAAGCTGATGATGTATCCGGACGCTTTCCCCGATGCTGATGAGCACGTGAATGTACTCGTGGCATCATCATATGCATAGCTGTACGCGTCGGGACAGGCGTTCTTGAAGATCCTCCCGTAATTGTTTTGCGGACAAGTGGCGGCCGTGCTGTGACTTCCGGTGCAGCAATACTCTGCTGCTCCGTATTTCGTGCAAGCACTCTGACAAGCAACAACCCGACTGCCTTGCCGGAGTTTCAGATCTTCCGGGCATCCTCCAATCAGATCAGCGAGACAACCGATTGTCTTACAGCTTTTGCTGTCTGCTGCGTTTTTGGAAAATGTTCCGGGTATGGGGGTCATCTTGACAGGGACACCGAAACCATCCACCAAGCTGATGTCGTAGAAGTCCAAGCCCATGAACCCATCGAAGTTGATCTCAGCCAAAGAGTCTGGTTGCGGCCATCCACTCAACGGTGCGACATCGGCGTATCGAGCGTAAAAACGACCTGCCCATTTACTAGGTAATTGCCGAACCAGCTCTTGCGATCCGAGTGGCCAGCTTTGGGTTTGTTTCCCAGCTCCATTTTCCAAGGAGAAGACCGTGACTGGTTTGCTGCAGTAGTTTTTCATTCTGATTTCGTGACCTGCAACAGTTGGTCGGCTTAAATACGCTCTAACTGTGTGCCTATCTGTCTGTCTGCCTGTCTGCCTGTCTGTCTGTCTGTCTGTCTGTCTGTCTGTCTGTCTGTCTGTCTGCTACCTGCCTGTCTTTTTAGATCCGTCTGCTGGAGATAAGCTTACCTGCCACAGGACTAGGAGTCGGGGTTGTTACGTCAACTACACCGCACACCATTGAAGAATCGCTGGTCTTGAAAGCATCCGATTTGTTTACCGACCACAACTTCATAAAGCAAGTTCCTCCGGCATAAGACGTCCACGTAAAGTGAGTACATCCCTGCGTACTAGCACAAAGTCCCCCGCACTGATCTCCCGGCACTTGAACGCTTCTCAAATCATTGCCGACAAAGTCACAACCAAAGGCCCAATTTCCGTTCCACTGAATGACATCATTGACCCCGCACACCATGGACTGATCGGAGGTGGAGAACGCGTCGGCCTTGGATCCTTGGCCCTGTTTCATGAAGCAGGTCCCTCCGTTCCATGTCGTCCAGGTGTAATGCGTGCAGCCGGCCGTGGATGCACAACGCCCGCCGCATTGGTCTCCCGGAATGGTGGCCTGACTGAGGTCACCGCCGGCGAAATCGCAAGCGAACGCCCAATCACCATTCCACTGGATCGCAGTGGTCTTGCCGCATACACCCAAATAACATATCACAAGTAAAAGGCCACGGTAAGCCATATCACTTTTCGGCACTTTAAAAAAGTAAGAGAATGAGACAACTCAGTTTCCTGATGTAAGTTACTGTAGGAGTCGGATTCTATTCAAGACGAACAGTGGAGTGCGACTGGATGAGCTTTATCCTTGTTTTAAAAGATTAAATAGCTATGTCCCTCACATGTTCTAAGGTCTGCACTTGCCTTTATATTTCACAATAGGGTTAAATGACCATGAATTATTTCGGATGACGACTTATCTCGGAGGACTTACGAACAAACGCACAAGAGTGCGCACGAACACGTAGAGCACGAACGCACACGTACTTTGTTACTGCCGCTACATCCATTAAAAAATTGTTGTTGGGCCGTGATAACCATGCGCCACGTTTGTCGTTCCCTTCCCGAACCGGCAAGGAAAATTAAATTGCCTTATAGACCTGCGTAACAGAATCATCGCCTGCTTCGCAAAGCTGCTGTACCAAGTCAACATTTACAGACAATTTACGTTTCTTTTGCTCATAATCGCGCTCGGGGTGGTTTCATTACAGAAGTTCCTCCTTTTTACTAGCCCCAATATGTTCATAGTTCGCCTCCTAGGTGTTTAGCAGCTTTTTGTTTGTTGTCCGCTTGTCCGCATGATTGACTGTCTGCCTGACTACCTGTCTACCTGCCAGCCTGACTGGCTGCCTGTCTGCCTGCCTGACTACCTGTCCACCTGCCATCCTGACTGTCTGCCTGCCTGCCTGCCTGACTGCCTGACTACCTGTCTATCCGCCAGCCTGACTGTCTGCCTGCCTGCCTGCCCGACTCCCGGACTGTTTGTTTGCTTGCGTACCTGTCTGCCTGCTTGTCTGCTTCCTTAAGGAGCGTTCAGCAATCACGTCAGCACCTTGTAGGGTAGGGGGGGGGGTTGTACTTTGATGGCAAGCTCTGACGCTAAAGGGGTAGGGATCCAGCCGTGGCTGACGTCAGCATATATCGTTTCGATTTTTCGCCAATTCACAGCCTCTGCTGGAGTTTTTATTCTTTTTGAGCGTTTTACGGTCGTTATTTCGCCACTCAGGTATTATTCATGTGGGACTTTGAGAGGACTTTGTTTGGTTTGCAATTCAAGTAAGACGATCTGTTCACAGGTTGCAAAGAAGAACCACCATTGCGCGAATGTGGGAGAGTGCGAAGACGAGTCTGACGAGCAGATCCACTATGAAAACACGGGCTCAACCGACATACAGGCAACGACAAGATTGAGTACACTGGAGGGTCCGAGGAATGGGCAAAAGAGGCGGGGCAGGGGATGGTTTTTAAACAATCGAACAATCAACCACCTGACTTGCAGCTGTTCTTCCTGCTTTCTTCCATTTTCAAACATGCCACCCCCTGCTCCGCTCCTTTGCCTATACCCCGGACCCTCCAGTGTACTCAATATTTTCGTTGATTGTAGCAGTTTTTGCAGATCTGAATGACTTTTTGTGCTCAGATTAAGAAGACGCCGATGATACGGACATGCTATTTAACACATGCTTTCGATCTGGTTTCAGTAAAAGATGTGGTTGCAATACTGGATAAGTTTTGGCAAATGTAAGGGGGCGACTCAAGCTGACGTCAGGGCTTGAAGAACAAGGAGGGTCTAGGAATTTCTGACGAGCTCTGACGGAAGGGAGGGTCGCCTAATATCAGAAGCTGACGTCATTGTTCAACGCTCCCTTACCTGTCTCCTGCCTGCCTGCCTGCCTGTTTGCCCGCCTGCCTGCCTGCCTGCCTGCCTGCCTGCCTGCTTGCCTGCCTGCCTGCCTGCCTGCTTGCCTGGCTGCCCCATCTCTCTGTCTTTCTGTCTGTCTGTCTGTCTGTTTCTCTGTTTCTCTGTCTGTCTCTCTGTCTAAATGCTTGCCCGCCCGTCTGCCTGCCTGCCTGATTGTCTGTCCGCATAGGGTAGCATGTGTTGGTTGCCCAACAAGTGGGTGAATTAGCTAATCGTATGCCAAAAGAGTGAATGTGTATATTTCTCCTTTGAGGAAAAACAAGATTATTTTTTATTATTCTTTCTTCGAGAACGAGTACATTGGTTTCAGGGGTCGATATTTTTTCTTCCTAGTTCGATCATTTCATTCGCGATTCCGGTGCCCACAGGTCGGCGTTAGTGCCCATCAGATGTTTCAATTCCTCGGTGGCTGCTTTCAGTTTCTGCTCAACCGCCTGTCAAGTAACAGAGCAAAGATCTTAATTCGAAATCCTGACTGACAGTCTGATCATAATTGCCATGACACTTACCGGCGTGATTTGGTGGATGCGGGTATTCTCCACAACTTGCTCAACCGTGCTGCAGCCCACGATAACACTGGCCACGTTCGGTTGCGCCAACAGCCAGGAGAGGGCGCCGGTCGTCATGCTAATCCCTTCGTCCGCGCAAATTTTGCCGATCTTTTCGATGGCCTATTGAAAAGTGTTTAGAATTCAGTAGGAAACAAAGCCCTGCTTGGTCTAGTATTCTTTGTAACAGTGCCCATGCTTGCGGGAGTTAGCAGAACGAGCGGATACCTTAAAAGTTTCGGTTTCGGCGCCATCTCCTCCGTGAGTTGCCAGTGAAGTGCTGTTGACAAATGAGATTGCAAAATATACCGCGCCGATAAAAAGTCCTAATAATGAATGCTATTATATGTTAAAAGTAAAAGAAAAAATAGGTAAAAAAACATTCTAAATTCTAAAGAATAAGAATAATTTATTGTTAAAATATGTTTCATTTATATGCGAATAAAAGAAAACACATGTGTGCAATAAGAACCTTGTACTGCTAAAGAGCCGAGTCCGTCGACGACCTTCCGGCACTTCGTCCACCTTCCAAAATCGGCCCGTCAAGAGTCCTTGCTGTAGCGGCGAGTACGCCAAAACAGTAGCGCCAACTTCCGCGGCCTTCGGGAGGACATCGTGCTCGATCGCTCGCCACAGCAGATTATACGGCAACTACGCTCGCAAAATTGCGTCGTGTCAACAATTACGGAACCACGACATGCTATCTCAATCGAATGGGTGTGTGTATGTTTACCTGATTGGTGAGGGGTTTTCCACCGGCAGTCCGGAGTGCCTCCATATTTTTCGCACCGAAATTGCAGATTCCGTAGTGGCGAATTCGCCCGCGTGCCTTTTCCAGTTCCAACTGCTGGACTGCTTCGCTCATATCGGCGACGCAAATCGGCCAGTGAATCTGCGGATACAATTAAAACAACACGTTGGCACTTAATTCATTTTCACAGTCAATCAGTCTGCAACTGCGACGTTCAGACAAGGTCGGACCTAGCAATCCGAGCAAGATTAAGAAATATTAAAACAGCCTTCTGAAATGGCTAAAGAACTTTCAAGCAACATTCAGACAAAGTCTAGACAAACCTTCAGAAACGGCTAGATAATATTCAGACAACGTTCAGACACCAATCAAGCAAAGTTCCGAGATCTTCTAGAAACGACCAGACAGCATTCAGACAACGTTTAGGCAACGTTCAGACACCGATCAGGCAAAGTTCCAAGATCCTCTAGAAACGACCAGGCAGCATTCAGACACATTTAGGCAACGTTCAGACATCAATCAGGCAAAGTTTCGACATCCTCTAGAAACGACCAGACAGCATTCAGACAACATTTAGGCAACGTGCAGACATACTTCAGAAATGTTCAGATAAGGCGCTCAGACAATCTTCAGGTAACCTTGGAAGTTCAGACAATCCTTCACACACAGTCAGACAACAGTCACACGACATTCAGACAACATTGAGGCAAAATTCGCACCAGCATTCGGGATGAAGTCCCATCACTGATCTTGCCTGATAAAGATCGATGTAGCTGGTCTTGAGGGTTTGCAGCGAGCCGGTCAAGGCCCGTTCAATGTCGACGGCATTGTAGCCCACCACGCCTTGCGGATGCTTCTGTCCGAATTTGCTAGCAATGACGATGTCCCCCCGACGGCTTTGCAGGTCCAAAATGTCACCCAAAACCTTCTCGGAGTTGTTGTAAGCCTCCGCGGTATCGATGAAGTTGATACCTTCCGACAGTGCCTTGTTGACAATGTCTTTCGATACCTGCGAATTAAATGCAGGAAAAAAAGGATCCAGACAACTGACTTAATAGAGTGCTTATATGGCTGGCTCTATGATAATGCATATTCGAAAGCTCTAAACGGATGTTGTGCAGCCAACCTTGACATCCTGTGGGTTCCATGTGAGGTCCGCAGCGCCGCCGTTGAACTGCCAGGTGCCCAGGCAAACGCGCGAAACCTTCAGGTCCGATCCCGGAAGAGTCTCGTACAACATCCTACAGTATCCGTGGAGACTTGTGGCGTGCTATTAAAGCAGAGCTGAGCAGATGCGGAAAATAAAGTGTCTCGGGGTGGGCAATTTTGAACTGCAAAGTCAAGTTTGAGAAGAATTTGAAGTGTTAGTACGAGGGAAGGGCTCTGGAATGGGCCACTTGACTTTCCGTACCCTGGAATGGGCCACGGGGTGGCCACTTGGGTGGCAGGGGGCGCTCTGTCGCAAATTAATCGAAAACAGATGACTTACTGCATACGCAGCGACCTCTATAGTGAGCTTTTTCTAACCATCCAATTATTTAATTTTTTAAACGTATTTCCACAATTGTTCTTCATGTTTGATACGCGTTCCACCGGGATCATCAATTATTCTATGTCGTTAGGATCTTGGTGATGGCCAAAACCTGTCTAGAAGTTCTGATTCCAGGATGGCCCATTCCAGCGTACGGGAAAGTCAAGTGGCCCATTCCAGGACGCCTCCCTCATACTGTATCTTGTACAAATGCACTGTGTATAGGTTTTGTTGCATTGCTGCTAGTTCTGTGTCATGCCTGGATGGGCAATCGTAATCATTCCAGGCATCTTATCTTGAACGGCTTCTTCGGAACAGATGTGTCGCATGTAGCACCAACGAACGACCCACTGCATGCGGAAACCAGTTGGCTTTGGCAGTCTATTAAGGAGTTGATGCGCTTCCGCCGTAAGAGGCAAAGTGTGTATTTCGGCTCACCCTCCACTTTGGTCGATAAAACGGCTCACTCATGCATTTCTCTTTGATAGCATCTGCTTGATTGTTCATTTTCTGAAGTACTATAGTATACTAGGATATAGTACAGTAAATCAAACAATCAAGCGCCTGCCATCAAAGAGAAACCCATGAGTGAGCCGATTTATCGACCAATTGGAGGGTGAGCCGAAATACAGACTTTGCCTCATAGTCGTATGTCCTAGCGCCGGATTAGGATGGCCATAGCCGAACTAGGAGGGCCATAGCCGGATTAGGATGGCCATAGCCGGACTAGGATGGTCATAGCCGAACTAGGATGGTCATAGCCGGACTAGGATGGCCATAGCCGGACTAGGATGGTCATAGCCGGACTAGGAGGTTGTTGCTGCTAAACTCGATCGGTCAAACTTTGTCAATTGTAATAGTCGAGTCCTGGACCCCGCAGTGATGAAACTGAAACTAAAACGCAAAACCGAATTCGGTATAAAACACAAAACAGTGGTCGCTCGAATTTCGGATAATGTCACGTCAGGAATATATCTTCTGATGAACCAAAAGGAGATTCAAAAGCGATGAATAGTCTCGTGGCTTTCAAACTTTTTCAGGGAGCGGAGATTCTCCCACCAGTCAAACAGTTGAGCACGGCAAATCAGACGAAACCACGGAGTCAGCTTCAGCTCTCCCCTTGCATCTTGTTCTGAAAAAAACAACCAAAATCCTCAATACGAGACGCGATTTTGTGAAATCGATGTCGTTGATTTTATTTTCGAAAAAGAAATTGTATTGTTGAAACTGTTCCATTTTAATGCTCTGTCAAAAATAAAAGTCCTTTTGCAATTCTCGGAATACCGCGGTCCCTAAAAAAATGACAAACCATCGGAAATTATGAGCATCCGGCAGATTACAATTACAAAAAGCAGTAATTCCGTAATGTTCATTTCCACACACCTCATTCGAAGGGTAAAATTAAAACCAAATCTAATTCGTTATCAATTCGCTGTCAGAATTACAAATTACAGTTAAACCACAGACATATCTATCGCAATTTTAACTCACACCAGGGGAAACGCGGCGGATTGAACTTGAATTGCTACATGAGTTGAATCGGTCGGGTGGCAGAGGGCGCCACAAGTGTAAATTGTAAACGACACTCATTCACACACCGTTGTTCACAATTCACACTTGTGGCGCCCTCTGCCACCCGACCGATTCAACCCGCCGCGTTTCCCTGGTACTCATATTTGCCGATACTCTCTGAAACTGACATCAAAACTGAAACACACCAGCGACCCACACTCATCCCTTACCGAGCATCCGTCGGAGCCCATCCGGCGAGACGTATTTCACCGACTTGACTTCGTTCGGATTGGGTTTCAAGTCGACCCTCCGCTGCAGGAAGAGGATGTAGTCAATCTCGTGCTCGCCCCACGTCTCATCGGACGGCGCGCGGTAATGGATCCGGGTCAAATACTGCAGCGCATCCAGCGGAACCTGTTCCGGCGCGATGCCGAGCTCCTGTTGCAGTTTTCGTTGAGCCGCACGCCGTACGCCCACGACATCGGCTTCGTCCAGTTCCTCTGGCACGGCTAGGGGATGGCTGCAGCAGGTGTTGGTGTAGGTGTCGGGGAAGGTGATCTTCGCGTCGGACCGCTGCTGCAGGAGCAGTTCGCCGTGCTCGTTGAAGAGAAACACACTGAATGCCCGATGGAGACGACCTGGAATGAATGCAAGTGCCGGTTAGTCATTCGGAAATTTCATCATCGTTAGTCGACCGACATTCAGAACATGCCAGGAAGTTGACCAAAGGTCTCGTCGATGATTTGAAAGGAGCAAAGATATTTCAACAGAATCGGGTAAATTCAATTAGAATCAGCTAAAAAATTAAGAATCAATGAAGAATTAAGATATCTGATAGTAAAAAAATTAAATCAATCATGCATTCATGAATTAGGAGGGTAATGTCCACTATTATGGAAAGCACAATTTTTATTGCTGTGTCAAGCCAGGCAATTCATCAATCAATCACAGCTTTCAATACACAAATATTCTGAAAAAGAAAATATTAATCAATCGATCAATCAATCAATCGGGATTCCAACAGCAAAACCATCATGACAGCGATAGCATTGCGTGCCCTCACTGACTCACTCGTTCCATTCACCAGCAGGTGGCAGTCTCTTTTTGACGCAGTCCCGACTTTTTTGTCATCCTCATCCACGAGGATACACACTTCGTTCAGCAGGGCTTCCTGAACCGGATCCAACACTTCCGATGGGTAAGTTTCCGGACTAACCGATGCCGCTGTCATGTTTCTACCGCTGCAAACTCCGGAATTCCACGCCTGTTGTCCGTTGCCCGAGCTGATCCTGCATTTATAAAGCCAATCAATACCCGAACCACCACAAAACCGCAACAAACTCAGAATTTTTTTACAACAAATTCAGAATGTTTTTTACAACAAATTCAGAATGTTTTTTACAACAAATTCAGAATTTTTTTACAACAAATTAATACCTGGCTAACCGAATCCTCGAGACGGGCTGGATTTCGATGGATTTAGCGACCGTAGCGAGAAACCTGAAAGCAGGCGACATCGGTGACAGCGGCGTTGAAATAGCAATCTGCTCTCACGATCAGCGGAAACGGCAAAGGGAATGGACATTTTTATTCGAAGACGCCGATCAGCTGTTTTCTGTGTGTGCTGCGGTCGGCTCGCGGCTCAAAGTCCAAAACGGTTCAGCTACGGAACCGCCCGATGACACACTTGATTTGATTGACTGGGTTTACACAAGGCACACTGTAGTCGATTTAGAAAGCGACTTTTGCACAGCAAAATCACATTTTAGTGTTTTCATTCCAATGAAACGGGTTCTGAACTTGGAAAAGTATACTTTTTTTCAGCTGTTTTTTTTTGTTTTGCGATGCAGTTACAGCTTTAGTTCCCGATTTAAGTGCTCGCGTACAGCGATTCCCGCTGGAAATTTCATTTCGGAGGTGGAACCAGAGGCGTAATTTCGGAAGAATCAACTGAGTCAGGTAGCAACAGAACCTATTTTTCATCCGGGATCTGGCCTCTATTCCGAGTGAACTAATTTCGACTGATTAAAAATGTTCTCGTTTTAGGTGTGCAGTGTGACGAAAGCTGCTTGTGTGGAAAAATCTTTTTTTTTGGAGGCGTAATCGGGAGAAGTGGTTTCCGACGTCTTGGACTATTTTTTAAATTCCTATTGATTTTTATTGTTCCGTTCCGGTACCTTTGTTTCCGAATCGGAATTACATTCCTGTGTCGGAACTCCGGGAAAGAGAAAATGTCGGACAGTAACCAAACGGATGACAAACTGCCGGTGTACAATGAACTGGCGGCGATGCAGAATTTGGGCTCATTGGATTATTGCCGCATCTTCACGGCACTCTTGTCGGGATCCACCGCCGGCATCCTCGGCCTGACCGGCCTGTATGGGTTCATTTTCTTTTTCGTGGCCAACGGCGTGCTCGGCCTTTTTGTGCTGCAAAAGTACAGCCTTCACTATCAGCAGTATTTCAAGCAGTGCTACATCATCTTCTCCCACGGACTCTTCGGCAGCCTGCTCACCTACATTCTCTTCTGGACGTTCCTCTACGGCTTGGTCCATGTTTACTAGGTGCGGCTTTTCGTAGCCGTGGCTGAGCCAAATTCTGTTTTGCTTTTTGTTATTTATCTGTCCTTCTGTATGCTTGAGTTAATTTACCAGTTAGTTGTTCGGCTGATTGTTGATTGAGTGGCTTGGTGCCTTGGTCAAATATAGCGGCAGATGATTGATCGGTTGATTGGTTGATTACATTCGAATTCGCCGGCGGTAAAATGCGGCACGCGGTGGTTTGTGTCATCGTTCCTTTAAAATAAATCACATGCCGCGTGGAAACTCACCGTTATTAAAACAATTAAAAGCTTCAAAATATGAAATCTCAAACGCCTTGTAAAAATATCACATTATCGTCACGTGGTCCGTCGATATTGGTGCGTTCCTCCAAGTTACCCGCCACTCTTTTACACCGAAATAGTTGCAAGAAAAGTCCCATCCTTCGGCTTGAGCCAGCTTCTGGAACCGAGCAAAAAGGTCGTCCAGGTCGAGTCTAGCTTGCCGCATCAGATCTAGCTGGGGGTAGCCTGATCAAAAGAAAAATGATAACAGAGAGCGTAAATATTTGCCCCGTACCAGATGGCTCATCATGGCTATTGGCTCACCTTTCCGGGCACCCAGACGATAGGCGACAAGTTCGCCCTCAAACGCTGCACGCATTACGTCCTCTTGCGTTGCGGTTTGAGACAGGAATATGTATATTTTTCCTGAGAAAGATATGAAAAGTTCGTTTCGCATCATACGAACGGAATGATCAACAGCCAAACAGACAAACAGCCAGACTGAGACCCACAGATCGATAGACAGACAGATAAACGGACTGACAGACAGGCAGACAAATAGGCGAGGAACAGACAAACGGACAGACACACAGACAGAGAGACAGAGAAACAGACAGACAGACAGACAGACAGACAGACAGACATACAGATATACAAATAGACAGCACGTCAACTGAACATACTGATAATCTAACAAGCATATAGACACGCGAGATGGGAGACAAGTGTATAAACAGGAGAAATTTGGTGCGACAAACCTCCGAGATCATTCACATAAAGTGAATAAACTTCCTTGTCGTAAAGACTCCGCAGCGCCTGATACTCATCCCCCGTTAAATGCTGCTTGGGAATGCGGCTTCCAATTTCTAGTTTCCACGGGCGGAATAAGCTGAATATCACCGGTTCGCGGGAATTCACAGTCCCTACGGACGGAACAAATGTATAGCCAGACGAGAAGAAGTTGTTCACTGCCAGGTGAAATCGAGATTGGTTGAACGTTTCCATGGACAGTGCCCGAACAGCGCAGTAATTTGCGAAGATATGGATAAAGGCCAAGAGGAAAAAAGCTGTCCAAGAATACCTATATCAAGTATCATTCAGAGTCATTATCTCTTCTCACGCAAGGCCGGTCTGTCTGTCTGTCTGTCTATCTATCTATCTGTCTGTCTCTCTGTCTTTCTGTCTGTCTCTCTGTCTGTCTGTGTCTGTTTGTCTGTCTGTCTGTCTGTCTGTCTGTCTGTCTGTCTGCCTGCCTGCCTGTCTGTCTGGCCCTGGTAATCCATGCATGTCTTCCTTTCTGCACATCCGACCACATACCAGGGCGATCGATTCAGAAGCGGCATTAAAAACAAAGATGTCATTAGGGCGGCCAGATTAACCAGTGTCTCCTGACTGGAATCTTTGGCGGCAACGTCTCCGATGTTGTTCCGGCGAGCCTGATGTTGGATGATGGCTGGTCGTGTCCCTACACCAGCAATCCCCACTACGGCCTGTCAGCAGCAGATTCATGTTTAGCGAGATAAACGGGAAACACTCGTTTCAGTTACGCGCATCCTACCTTCAATAGGGCAGACAAGCAGACAATGTACACAAAATAGTGTCCGAAACTCGGAGAGCACACGTCCAGGAACATGGCCACGTCGTTCAGAATATCTGCTCGCAATCTAAAGAACAATATAGCTTCATCATGTAATCAGGCCAAAAACAAAACTCTCCAATACGAGAGCTAACTTCCGTACCGCCATCGCTTCAAGTCGCAGTCCAAATCGCTCCTAAAAGAATCCAGGAATACAAACTCGTTCGAAGACAGACGATTTGAAGGTACTTTCCCTACTGTAGTAGGGATGGCAAAAACATTTTCAGTCGACTATAATTAGTTAGGGATCATAGACATATTACGTAAT
>LRSR01009584.1:0-117904 GCA_001579985.1 Hypsibius dujardini | reverse complement strand
TTTTGGTCAGCTCACACCTATCGGAGATCTGATTCACATAAAAAAAAAAGCAAAAAATGGTTAAGTTGAAAAATTTCTGCCGAAAATTGGTCAAGCATTAAATGAAAAAATGGGACCTTTAATTTTCGTCTAACACCGACTTCCAAAATTATTTGAGTTTGAGGAAATCATCGAGGGGAAGGGAAAGGGAAAGGGGAAAGGGGAAAGGAAGTTATGGCGGTCAGGACAAACATTCTATTTGCATGACCATCGTATTTTTATTTTACCCTCCTGCCCCAACTTCAGTATTTTTGCCATTTCAGTATTTCTCGTCTGCTCAGGTTGGGCGATTGCGGAATACTGTTTTCTATTTGTGGCATCTTGATATCTCAATCGAAACTCTTTCAAGTTATTCTTTAGCGTTCTTTTGACGAGAAAGTGTCGCTGCCTTGAGCGGAGGTTTTTTCTCCGGTTGCATTGCGACGTTAAGCATTAAAACCAACCAACCAAAAAAGGGATGAGAATAAACTGCAGTGGAACAAGACTGAAATGGGTTCTCTTCTCGTTGCCATATCTGCAGGTCTTCGGGATGGACGAGCGGGAGTCTAATTGGCCCGGTCCCCCGGGACTGGGATCATTTCACGCCGACGAGCCGGATCTCCTTCCGCCGAGCTACTCGGAGATTATGCTGCACGAGGGCTCTCCCGTGCCGGCCTGGGGATTGGGGAGGCTCCTGCTGCAGCGAACCGGGCGATTAGTAAAGTCTGCGACTTTTGGCTGTTCCAGCAACAACAACGCAGACAACTCAGAACGGGAAAAACCAGTCGAGTCGTATGAACTGTCGGAAGGCGTGCGTGCCCGAGGTATCGACGCGGATGGGTACAACCCTTTAACCCCGACCTCGGAGTTAAAAGCATTACGGGATGTGACGGATGTGTTACGGCGGAATGGACCAAGAATGTTTTCTCAACGGTTTATGATGACGCGGTCTAATACAGCTCCTGTATTTTCTGGTGCTCAACGAGAGCGGTTACGGATAGATGGATTGAGAAACTTTGCTTACGAAGCAATATAGTAATGGAGGGGTACTAATTTTTTTTCTGTGGATGGTTTCTGCAATGCCGAAAATAATTGGCGGTTTGTTTTGTCCCGCAAAAGTCATTTTAGCAGTTGTTGAAAAATTCCATCTGGAAGTGACCAGCGTCGACAAAATAATTTTCGGACGTGAAAGGGTGCTGTATAAAAGGGTTACTTTAAAGTTTTTCACCTGTCTTCCATGAGGACCCCTGACAGGTGGACTACGGTTGGGCAAAAGAGGCAAAATGCTTTTTTTTCAAGGCTTAAGCAAGACTTCTGGGGATCTGGTGTCTAATTTTATTTGACCTCTGGGATTTCGAAACATTTTCAGGGAACATTTTCACCGTCAAATATTGAATCAGAATAGATTTTTTTGGAGCAAAAATAACAGCAAAACAGAGTTAAAAAAAAGTTGAAGAATGATCGAAACTTCGTGAAACAAGCTCAATTTTTGAAATTATGCTAAAACTCTAAGTGGGCCACTGAAAACTGGACCCCAAGACGGCCACAAGTTCTTAAGTTTTAAAAATAGGCAGCAGTTTTGATTTGATGTTGGAAAAAACTGCCTTTTTGCCCCTTTATCCACCCCATGCTTCACATGTTGGGTTGTCTTAGTTCTACCTGTAAGAACCCTCAAACAGCCACGGCTGTGTACTGCTTTTAAAATCACTTTTAACAATGGAGGACGTATTTAATGACGCAGGAGAATTTCTCACAGTTCAGATAGTATGAAACAGAACAAACCCAGCAATGTTTAAGTATATATGAGCATACAGTACTAGTAATTTGACGTTGTTACGGTTCGGTGAGTAAGATGCCCGCAATGCGAGCTGGCATAAATATATAATAATGATGGTCAACTATCCATAGTCGGCTGTGACAAAAAGTCTGGTGACCTTTTGACCTCTAAAAGTACGGAGGTCGAGTCACCGCCACCGAAGAGAGGCTTTCAGTGTCCGCAAGCGGCCGTTTAAATTTGTTTTCTGGTTTTGTTTCGTTGCAAAAAAACAAAATCAGAAAGAATTTTTTATTTCTAGAAAGCTTACGAATAATATTTATATTGGGTTTATCGGAAGTTAACGTATCGGAAAATTTGAGTCCTAGCCAAAGCGGAACGGATCAGTAGCGGAGCGGACCTCTGGGTTAGCGTATCGGTGACGTTATTTAAATGTAGACCAAATTTTATCCTGGTGTTTAGTTAAAACTGCATATTTAAAGTGTGGAGTTAAAATATGCAGTAACGTTTTCGAAGTCTGTGCTCCATTACACTATATTACAGATTTTTTGTAGTTATATAAAATCTACAGCTGACTGCATATGCGTGAGGCAGTTAAGCATTCAAGTCAGTCCAACAAAATTGTGTGTACAGGCAGTAAAACAATTTTCTCATCCCGAGGACTAGTGTTGGCATGGTTCGGTTGCAACCGCGATCAACCAATCAATCACCAAAAAGTTTCAACCGTTCCCATTCTGGGAATGTGGGAACCCATAAATGAGCCCATAAATGGGTTAGGCATCGGTTCTAGTTATGCGGTACCATCTTTTGTGTACGACTTGAAATGAGATGCTTCCCGAGAGAGCTGACTGCGCACGGACTAGAACTAACGGTGCGGGTAAAGCTCTATTATACTAATACGTCTGAAAAGGGAAGGGAAAACGGTTATGGTAGCAGTAATTTAACGGGCCCCGCGTAGGGCTAACAGGTGCGAATAAAATATATCCGTAGCTGGACGAAATTTTCATCCGTCAGTACATGAGGCTGAAACTAGAGCCAATGACATGCTGGATCAGTTAGCGCGGTCAACGAGTCGTCTTTTTTTTGTCCATTTTACACCACGTATAATGAACCATGCGTATTCGGAAACAGTAACGCCAAAAAGAACAACAAAGAACAAGAAAGTGTTATGTATAGCTTTCTGCTCAAAGAACCCGATCACTTGGTTCGCGCGTGATGAAATCTTCAAAACTCCCCTTCAGTTATTCTTTTCAGGCTCTGTACATGCAATAAAGCATCATCAAACATGTATTAGAAAACGATAAAAAGGAACACACCCAAGTGGGACAACAAATTGCGCACAAACTAAAACTAAACCAATGTGAAAGTTAATTGTAATTGAAGAACTCATTTCCTATAACCACCGAGCATCCTTGAGGCTGTTAATAAATGGGTGGCGCCTGATAGCTGGGTGGAGATTAGTGGCTCTGATGAGCTTGGTAGCTCTGTGGGACCTGATAGCTAGGAGGAGACTGATACCTGGGTGGTGCCTGGTAATAACTCGGAGGTGACTGATAACTCGGTGGGGATTGATAACTGGGCGGGGATTGATATCTAGAAGGACTTCCGTAAGACGAGTAGGGACCTTCAAGAGAGCACAATCTTAATTAGAACATTTCTACATTGTTTTCATAACAACTTAATTGTAGCTAATGATGAAAACTTACCGGCATGAACAGCACAAGCGCATAGTAAAAAGATCGCAGCAATAGCGGCAGACATCTTTATTGTTTGATCGGGTAAAAGTATTTCAGAAAAAGAATCCCTTTAAGATTGAGTGAGTATAGCTGAGCAGAACACAATTCATTCAAAGTCGGAAGGATGAGTGATATGTTTCTTCGGTTGAATTAGCTCGCTTCTTATAGTTGATTTCCGAATTATTATGCCAACAGCCGAAAACGTATATGTGACGAGCATTCTAGTCCAGACATGAGAGCTTTGCAGCGCGCCAAACACATACGCAAATAGGTGTATTAATTACGAGCATAAATGTGAGGTAGGGTGGGATTTCGGTTTCCAACGTCATCCGATTCAACGTCAGTAAGGAGATGCACGCTAGCGAGATGGAAAAAACGTCATTACTTTGTTTCTTCTGCAAAAGTTGTGGCACGGTGATGCCTGTCCTTAACCGGTTTCGTGTGCACTTCCGCCTGCTCCGAAAATATCTGTAACCGGTCGGTGTCAGGACCTGTTTATATTGTTAGTCGTCACTTGAGTAATTCATACTTTACCCAAATGATATTTGGAAGATTTCGTTCGCAGAATTTGGTTACCATAGAAATCGCATCAATAAATAATTGATTTTACATGCTAATTCGTCTACCATCACAAACTCTATCGATCACTGATGACGTTTCTTAATCTAAGATTAACTAGGACTAAAAGCACATTAATTTTCCTAAAATCCCACCGATATGTGCCTAAGTCTCTTTTGGTGCAACGATCGGGTTAAATGGACGTATAAAGTGTATCAATGTCTGGCTCTTCCAAATGCCATGGTTTATTAGAGGAGCCAGGTCAGTACGAAAAGGGTCGGTACATGTGTTGATTTTCCGTGACAAGTAAGTCCACTGTACAGTCAAAACCATAAGCGGTTCGGTCGTTAAACAGACCCTTAACTTTGAAAGCGGTATCGTTCTCTTCTGGGTTTAACAAATTTTGATCGGCAAAGCTTACTGCATCATACCGAATCGTTGTTTGCAAGAAGAAAATTCAGTGCTCTATTATTGGAGTAACAATTGGGAAAACAAACATCCGAAAAGTAACATTCTTTCGTAATCAGAAAGGAACCACATCCTGAACTGTTTACGACACAACAAGAAGCTTTGCCGGGGAAGAATTTCCCCCCCCCCCAATTTGGATTGTTCGTCCTTGAAAGCGTGGAGGAGTGGATATTTTGTTCCACAGTTTTTGGAAAAGTCATCAAAAGAGACATCATTGACGAAGATTCCTCCGAACTTGTTTGCGCTTATCCAGTTTGCCTACAACGAGAGAAAACCTCCATAAATAATTTTCAAAAATTGCCGGGTAAGTGGGAAACTGGGAAAAAGTGTGTAAGTGGGAAAAAACCACACTGGATACCTTGCCCCGTAGAGTTTCCTCGTTGTCGTAGCCGACTCACCAGGTAGACGTGAAAGGCATGCGACGCGGCAATTTGTTTGTCGTTCTTATCACCGTGACATTGTCCAGTTTGATACGTCGACAGAGCTCGTAATAAGGCCAATAGTCCAATAAATTGGTGGAATCACTCATCAGGTCCTAACTCGCGCTGGGTGCGCCGAAGAACGTCTTTTTGCTGTTTTCCAGGATCCATTCACGGCCATATCAGATGCGGGAAAGCTTTTTGCACTGGCCCTAGCAGGCCCCTGCCTGAATTGTGTTTGTGCTATCGATAAAATATTTTCTGCATTGGAAAGCCCACTTCGATGGCTACCCGAATCTCTTTCAAAATTGAGATTCAGGTTGTTGAATCAGAATTGTTTCGGAAAACCCAAGGACCAACACTGTTATAGTTGTGTTCCATGGACCGTACTTGAGATCTCCCTCAACTTTGAAGCGAATCTAAAAAACCAAAATGGCAAACTATAGATTTATGTCATTGTACTGTACAAAAAAAAATCAGAAATATTCAATCAATTGTGCATCACTTAATTGAGGGAGACCTTTTTAAAAAAAATTTAAAAAATGTTAGACTTTAGAAAAAGTGGTGTATGGGTCCACGCTAATAACTTTCTCAATTGTTATGCGATTGGGATAATTTCAATTTCATTAAAGAGCCCAATTATTGCACCCCTTTTTTACTGAGAAGTAGTTTTTTTTGTTGCATTCGGGGTCACCATCATATCTTCTTTCGAAATAAAGCATACATTTTTTTTATCAGTTCATATAGGGCATATTCGGCAATTTTTGTTTTGTGCAAAATGAGTCCCGCACGGGGTACAGCGGTACTCCGCTGACTAATTTTGATTTGGGAATACCCGCCAAGAACCAGGCTTGCAGCACGGACGCCTGCCGATGGGAAGACTGTCCTTCGAAGTCCAGGAACTATAGTTGGAAGAAACTAAAGAGATTGACTTGGAACGGGACACCCAAAGGGCCGCCAAAGAGCGGAGAGTGGTGTGCTATGTTGAGGGTTGCAAAGACTGTATTGCCTTGATCGTAGGACACAGCATGAACTAGGTCTACTGCCTTGAACATAAAAACAAAATAACACAAATTGTATGTATGAGTTATGTATTCAAGTACACTCCTCTGTCCTTCTAGTAAGTAGGTTCCCATATGTATATATATATAATGTATGAAATATTATATTTTTATATGTATATCTATGTATATGTCAGAATTATATATGTACCAGACCAGAGTTACCGGGTACTAAAGTACAACCAGAAATATCTAGTTCTTATAATTTTGCGGGCTCTCCATGGGTCTCGCTTGTTTTTACACTGTACCTTGAGAAGAGCGAGGAGGAGGATTTCGTCTGAACGGAACGCGCTTGCCTCCCACTCCCAATGGACATCCAGCCCGTCCGAAACCAACCTCGCGACTTGGCCGCAACGGAGGCGGCAAACATGACGATACCAGCTTGCATTTCAGCCATTTCACTGAGCTCGTCTGTGCGATTTTTACTGCCCACGCTGAAGATCAATTTGAGCTTAGGAATTGCTCTTTATACTTTGCCAATGCCTGAAATAAGTCTGCAATAAAATTCTCCAAAATCAACATTCATCCAGTTTTCAGTCACGGTTTGCATATCACTTTATCACTGGGCGCGGGTAATCCAAGAGTCGTATTCTGGACACTTCCCGTGGGCAGAACAATGTAAGTGCATAAACTGGGATCGGGATCCTTTGTGGGGGAGAACTTCCTAAGCAGTCTGACGCCAAAGAAGTCGGCATCCTCCGGGTAGAAACAACGACGGTGGGGCAATTCAAATTGTGGATCCTTCAAAACTAAAGGCAGTTACACACATAACGCTGTTAGACAAAACAAATCATTAAACAATAATGTCTCTTCAAATCATTCTGAACGTCGCTAGCAGTTCAGTTTTTTTTTACCATTTGTCTGAGTTGATGCAGGGACTTATGAGTTCCTGAGGAGCACCGGTAAGAGAGGCAGTAAAGTCTTGTTACTTGTTTCCTGCACTTGAACCTGAACGAGCGGTCCAGCGGCCAAGACTTAAGCTTTCGTTTTGGCGGCAAAGGCACCTGCTGTGCATGCTGCCAAAAAAAGCCCAATACACAAATGTGGTTACAGCAAAATTTGTTTCATCATAGTGAAAACGTATTTGCGCGCAAAGTACGCTAAACATTTCATTAAATTATTTAGAAAAGCAATTTAAAATTAATTTTCTTGAAATAGCGAGACAAACGGTAGTGTCATCAAGTTTACCGGTATGGCAGACCTGACGTGTTTGGGAACAATTATTGCCCGTGAAAAGAATATATGATTAGGAAACTTTTGCCTGCCAAAAAGGCAAAAGGCCTGCCTGATAATACTCAACGGGTAGTTCGCGAAGACCCGCAGGGCAGTAATTAAACGGCTGGCAACATTGATCGTCATTCACGGTCGTGGTTCGCCGCGCCTGCCTGAAAAAAAACCGGCTTAGTTTTAGTCAATCAGTAACGAAAAATGGTTCGTGACGATTGTTCACAAAAAATCCAGAAAATGAAACTCTTCCCCTTGTCAAAATGCGAGACAACAAAATAGCACATACATTTTAATTAAGCGTTAATTATTTAATTAATTAAGGGAAATAGTGTGACGTTTGGGTTATATCGCAACCGGACACAGCATTATGGCCAAACCAAGTTGTGCTTCCGCGCTCATCATGTAGAACAAACAGCAGTACTTGACTATTTGTTCCATCTGCTTGTTTGATCGATTGATATCGGTCGGTGTATTCTAGCGTGAAATAAACCTTTGTATACCGCATGCATGTTATGGCTCTAGAGAACGAAGACGCCATTACAGTTATTTCATACGGCACAACCACCCCGTTCCATGGTTTGCTCTGCACGGACGCGCTGTCTTACTGACAATTACTTACAGCACTACTGATGCTTAAGTCCGGCTCAAATTTTTTATTTAGTTGAAAGTTTAGGGTGTATAACAAACGTGCCAGTATCTTTGAGCAGGCGAAAGGGCACAGAAAACCGGTTAAGGACAGGCAACACCGTGCCACAACTTTTGCAGAAGAAACAAAGTAATGACGTTTTTTCCATCTCGCTAGCATGCATCTCCTTACTGACGTTGAATCGGATGACGTTGGAGACCGAAATCCCACCCTACCTGACATTTATGCTCGTAATTAATACACCTATTTGCGTATGTGTTTGGCGCGCTGCGAAGCTCTCATGTTTGGACTAGAATGCTCGTCACATATACGTTTTTGGCTGTTGGCATAATAATTCGGAAATCAACTATAAGAAGCGAGCTAATCCAACCGAAGAAACATATCACTCATTGACTTTGAATGAATTGTGTTCTGCTCAGCTATACTCACTCAATCTTAAAGGGATTCTTTTTCTGAAACACTATTACCCGATCAAACAATAAAGATGTCTGCCGCTATTGCTGCGATCTTTTTACTATGCGCTTGTGCTGTTCATGCCGGTAAGTTTTCATCATTAGCTACAATTAAGTTGCTATGAAAACAATGTAGAAATGTTCTAATTAAGATTGTGCTCTCTCTTGAAGGTCCCTACTCGTCCTACGGAAGTCCTTCTAGATATCAATCCCCGCCCAGTTATCAATCCCCACCGCGTTATCAGTCACCTCCGAGTTATTACCAGGCACCACCCAGGTATCAGTCTCCTCCTAGCTATCAGGTCCCACAGAGCTACCAAGCTCATCAGAGCCACTAATCTCCACCCAGCTATCAGGCGCCACCCAGTTATTAACAGCCTCAAGGATGATCGGTGGTTATAGGAAATGAGTTCTTCAATCACAATTAATTTTCACATTATATTGGTTTAGTTTTAGTTTGTGCGCAATTTGTTGTCCCACTTTGGTGTGTTCCTTTTTATTGTTTTCTAATACATGTTTGATGATGCTTTATTGCATGTCCGGAGCCTAAAAAGAACAAATGAAGGGCAGTTTTGAGATTTTATTACGCGCGAACTAAGTGATCGGGTTCTTCCGGGAATGCGGAACCCTCCCAATGTACAACATATATTTTGTGCCACTTTTTTCGTGATTGCGTTTTGCTTGTGTACCTTCAGGAAGTCAGGAAGAAGCGGATGAGCTTTGTTAATTACCAGCTCTCTAAATTAACAGCAGCCATGTCAGTAACCATTACAGTGGATGATTTTCAATGGTCACACTCTCAGAATCTTTTCGCTGTTTATTTTTTAATTCTCATGTATTTGCAATGAATTTTATACAGTATGTCTATAGTATGGTGTCCAGAAATTGTTAAGCCTAAGAGCCAACGAAATTTCTTAGAAACAATTTCATTAAGCACATTTCGACGCTAACTGTTGTAAAAACCGTTTCTTGATAAGTAACATAACAGCTTGTAATCGTTTTTAATACTTGCAGTGAAAAAGTGGGAAAAGGAAGTGCCATTTACAGTTCTAAATAGTATCCGCTTTTGCATCACTATTTTGGTTTTTTTTTCTTACAATATTAAATAGCAATATCCGCCAACATGTTTTTGATCAAATTCTGAGTACCTTGAAGGATTTCGAACGAGTGTTCAATTACCATCTTCAGTTTGAGAAGGGTAATCGTTGACCCCTCACGGTCGGATTAGGGTGGGGGGACAAACTGACTGACTGACTGGGGGGACTGAACAAAATGTGCGTTATTGGTTTTCATGCTCCAAATGACCAAACCGTTATTTCGAAGTTTAAGCAACGCGTAAAATGGAAAAGCCACTTGCGTTTACTGGTGTTACTGACGCATTTCAAGCATGACAGTTCGGAGGTCACATTGCCGTCAATATATTTTTCATTAACAAAATACTTGAAGCTAATCGGATTCTCCTCTTCACTTGTCGCGTCAGTGACATCGTCAGAAACAATCGACATGGCCGCAACGTATGATTAGGTGCTATACAGGAATCTCCCTCCGAGACTACGAGAGAGCATGATACGACAGAATCTCCCTCTTCCCAGGAAGGGGAATTTGAAGCACCCAAAACGAAATCAGCAAATCCCAACAAGGATGCTTTTCTCGTTAAAAGTATTAAAGCTACAGATTTAGTAAGAATTATTAGGGAGCAGACGAAGAAAATTGGCTGCGCCCAGTCGAACTGAACTAATTTAACTCGCGTGCTGCGTCCTACTCGGCTGTCCTACTCGGGAATTTTGACCCAAAACTCCAATCTGGTGGGACCTGCGCAACCGTCTATTTTTCGCCATGTCGGGCTTAACTTTCAAAAGTTAAAAGTTCAGCAGTTTTGCCCGAACCATAAATTCCGAACCGACTTCCTTTTTGGCTACTTTATCGTCGAAGTTCAATTTCAATTTACTGGTAGTTGTCTTTTCCTGTAACCAAAAATAGGCTTCTTCAACTAGATTCCGGATTCCAAAGTTTTGAATTTAAAACTATAAACTACCCTCTGCTTGTCCACGGCCGATTTGGAGCGAGATAGATTTTCGGCTGCTCATTGACTTTCTGGCCATTTCTCAACATTTTGGACAACTTCGGATTTTTACAAGGAATTCGATTTTCTTACGAGTGAATGGGTTCCCTAACAAAGAACCGTTTGTCGTTAACGTTAGTACTTGATTGGTTGATTTTTGTTAGATAATTTGATAAACCAGACGCGTTGATTGATGGATTGATTGATTGATGGATTGCTGCAATCTTTTGGAGTTTTTCCTATTGTCACTTTCCTCACAGTGTGAGCACGCATTTCGCTCGGAGTATTTTATTTAGAAAGTTCAGACGATATATAAAACCACCCGCAGGAATACGGAGTTTAAAGATGAAAATCACACTATGAAAAACTTTGCAGAACGATTGTCACGCGTTTCGCTTGTTGTTTTGCGCCGCGTAGGACGAGTGATGTTGAGCACAAAAATTCGTCGTCCTACATCCCACGTCCTACGCACAGCATCACTTTGTCACCGCTTCTCCTGATCTTTGTTGATGGCGGAGGTTGGGTGAATCATACCAGAGACCTTCTTCAAGACATCCGTCAATTCTGAGCCGGATAAAATTGAGGCGGAACGAGCAGTTCTCGCCACATGAGTTCTTTGCCCTCGTATGCGGTTTCAATCACGTTCTGTTCATAAAAAAGCTTAGTTTAAACCATTCATCGGTTATTATGATTGCATTATGCACATGAATTTCTCTTCACCTTTAATAATTACTTGTGCTGACACACTACAGCTCTCTGTCGTAGAATCCAGAACTGGCACCTTGATTACAAGTGTCCCAGAGCGTTAAACACTCCGCCCAAATTCTAACCAACTCAGGAGGCAAGCAATCTTTGCAAGCTATAAAAGAGCTTGCACCTTCAGGTACAAGTTCAAACGTTTTCTTAATTCTAAACCTCTTAATGTTTATAGAGATTGTTAGCCGTTTCATAACTATTGAGCCGCCCTGGATACTCGCGTGCCGTTCTTGCGTTCTCATAAGAGACTTTACCACTTTTTAAACACTCATTTCGTTTACTTCATCCCGCGTTTTTTATTCCCTTTCCTAAGATCATCTAGCCGTCCCGCATCCTCTCTCATCATTCTTTAACTTTCATATAACACGTTAATGTGCTTTAACCATTGATGCCGTTAACATCAACCCGCATTTTTATTTTGTTTCCTTTCCTTGAAACAAATTCGTAATTATCTAGCCGCCTCGCGCCTTCTCATATGCAATTCTATGAATCTGATAAAATACTTTATTATTTTCTGCCACTGCAACTCGACTTCGTTCCAATCAGCCCACGTTTTTTTCATTCCTTTTTAAAAAAAAGTTTCACAACCCTCTTACCTCTCATTTTTATTAAATTTTTTTTTAAAAATAACATTTAATTCGTCACTCTCATCATCCCAAAAAAAGAATGAACGAAACAAACGGCTCTGTTTGGCTAAATGCATCACAGAACGGCAGTGCTGCAACACCACTGACTGCCGACTGGACGTTCCTGCCGACGTTCCAGATTATTTCCGGCGTATTCGCGCTCACCGGGAACAGTGTAGTGTTCATGGTCATCGTCTGCCACCGCGCTCTCTGGACACCCTTCAACGTCTTCGTGGTCAACCTCCTCATCGGCAACTTACTGGACCTAGTCACGGCCTATTCCATGGACATCATTAACAACCTCTACGGCAACCGATGGCCGTTAGGAGAAGGCTGGTGCACTCTCTATACCACTAGCGCATGGTATCTCCAGGTAAAAAGTTTAAAACTAACCTTATTTATCTTTTTCATATACCTTCTGTTTTTCAGTACTATTTTATTTATTTTATTTTGAGTCATATATAGAACATTTTTTATCACGGTTGTTTTAGCATTGCCTTTAGCTATCTAAGAAAATTAATTCTTTTAATTACCTAAAAACCGTTTTTAAGGAAAACACAAAATTTTGAACGTTAGGCTAAAAAGTTCAGTAATTTAAAAAAACGTAAAAACCACAGAGACTAATTAGTCCTTTTCTCTGAAAAAGTTCGCTCTTTACTATCACTACTTGTACTTGCAGGCAGTTATCTATAACTCCCACCAACTGATCGCCATCCACCGGATCTGGGCGGTGACACGTCCCATTTCATACCGACGGCATCAGTCTATCCGCCTTAGTGTCTATTTGTGTGCAAGTGTCTGGATTTACGCTCTTCTCGGCAATGCCCACGGTCTGATCAACGATGCCCTGTATTACCGCATACCAGTGTCAGTGGAGCCTCGGAGTTGTATCATTAACGCAAATGCGCAACCAATCTGGAACGCTGTCTCTCTAGGCATATACTACATTTGGCCAATGATAGTCATGGTTGCAGCTGTGGTAGTTGTGTTTTGTACCAAGATTGGACGAACGAGGAAGGATGCTGTTCGAAGAAGAACTTCAGTGGCACCCACCCCCAAGAACCACTCTTCGACCGAACAACGGCATGGTAAAATCATTACAAACCAGCTTAGAAACAGCGAGGCAGGCAGGAAAACAAAAAGACAGGCACTCAGACAATCCAGACAGACAGACAGACTGCTGTCTGTCTGAGTGCCTGTATTTTTGTTTTTGTCAGCCAGACAGACAGCGAGACAAACGGACAGACAGATGGACAAGGAACCAGCCAAATGACAGATAATTATGAAGTTTGCGTTCTAGTGGTTGCTCCAGAGGAAGCAGTTATCGGTCCTCATGCACATAACAGTGCAGGTGGGGCGAAACCTGCCGGTAGCCACAGCCGATCACGGTCGCAGGGCAACCGGTTGCTCCTCCTGTTGACCATCAGTGCCATCATTTGTTGGACTCCTCAAGATGTTTACTGTATTATACCGCTGTTTATTCCTTTCGATGTACCTGTCTTTTACGCTGCCACAGCAGTTCTTTTTTCATTTCAATTGGTAATCGATCCAATTGTCTTTACACTGGCATTAACTCCGCTGAGAGAGATTTTCTCTAATTTGTTTTCCTGCGGAGAGGTTAATTTGCACAATATTTGAAATTTTTAATTCCGCAAATATAAGGTAAGCATATTTCATTTATCTGAGTTGGGTATACTCGTGGATTAGTTTGCTGGACAGAAATCGAGGTTTTGCCATGAAAATCAGGTGGAATGGAATCTTTCTGTGTTTTTAGGACTGATAGACTGGCAAAAAAAGGTTTTTAGGGCCTTGCCGATGAAATGAATTATCAATAATATAGAACTAATTTAAAAAAACGTAAGTGGAGAGATTTTGCGTTCGACCGCTGGAAATTGTCCCTTAAGTAAAATTTCTCCTGCGTTTTTTCCGGCATGCATTTTTTCTTTCGCGGATATTTTTAATTATAAAAAGATGAAATATCCAAATTCCTTCCTATCGCGACGAAGGAGGGCGCATAAATTCACAAGGGTTTTTGTTCTTCCGTCAATTGCCGAGGGATCGGATGAGAAGAACCTACATGTGTACTGTTAACTAGCTGGAAAATTAGTCCATCAAGTTGTTCCTATCTTGACAGGATTGCTTCAAAATGATTAACGCTAAATGTTGGTGCGTTATTATGCACCCTCAGACGGGATCTTTGGATGCTACACCCAGATTAAATCCAATCAACCCAGATGCCGTGCCGCAACAAGCTCGAACGAATATTGACACCAGTAGTTGTTAGAAATATTTCCTCGAGCCGAGTTGCATTCATTTGCATAAAGGGAACGAACAACTTGCTCCTTCGCCTTGCCACTTTCTCTCCTCGCGTTCTTTCGTGTATTGATATCGAAAACTAAAATCAGTCAAACACTCATAGTTTTTTAGTAAAATGAAAATTAGTTCTTGGCGTTTATAAAACTTAGTTTGGTTAACTGTATATAACTATAAAATCCTTGTGTCATTTTTTAGTTTTTTCGATTTAAACTTTTAGTAAATGAAATTTTTAAAGACTAATTTCTTGGCTCCGGTTTTTTTAGTTGACAAAAAAACTGAAACCAAGAAATTAGTAACTAAATGTTTTATGTTAGTTTTAATTCATTTTTTATTTAGTCTAGTTTTGTCATTCCTTCTTCCGGATTCCAAAAAAATAAGCGAAACGAACGGATCCGTTTGGAACAACAAGAGTGCAGCAGTGAATGATTCTTTTTGGAGCAGCGACAACGGCAGCGCAACATCAACTGCCCAATGGACAGGTCTGCCGATATTCCAAGTGTTGGTCTGGGTTTCCGGTTTTAATAGGTACAGTGTGGTATTCCTGCTCATCGCCTCCAATCGTGGTTTATGACACCCTTCAACGTCTACGTAGTCAACCTTGTTATTGCCAACTGACTGGACATAGTTCACGGCATGCCCATGGACATCATCTATTAACTCCACCACTATTTTTATCACTACAGAATACATGTTTGTATGAATTTACAACGGCATTATGAAGATCAAATATATGTGCCAAAATAATAAGGTTTCTTGTTTCCGTTTTTGGCTTGGCTGAGGTGAGAGAAGTAAAATAGCTTAGAAAGGACCATTATGGAGGGCGACCGCGGGCGAATAGCGCGGCAAGGCATGCCGCAATTTGTGTCGACATTTTGATGCGAATCAAAAAAGGATTAGACAAATTAAATCCATTAGAACCAACTAAATTATAATCAGTTGTGCCAGAAATTGTGACTGACCGAAAAATAACCCCCCCTCAAATGTGCCTCTCGCCTAAACAAATACAGCCGAAATCAATAAAACCGGAATTAATATTTTTGCTACGGCATTTCTTTTTCATCAAGACCTCATGCCGATGAATAACTACTAAAGGCCCGATCCGCGGCGAACTTATTCACATTCCACGCTAATCCGCACTCCCCTTCCCCCGACGATGGAAGCGTCATTGTGAAATCCGCGGCCTTGAAATGCACCGCCAGGCACTTTGGATGGATTCGGCACAGCAGCAGGCAGACATCCTCGTTGAAGACCTTTTTCCCGTTCGCTACAGCCTCGCCCGTTGCGGTCAGACTTCCCTCGATAAAATCTCCAGCAATCGCCGCGCCACGCGTTCGTGCAAAGCGCTTAACAGCGGCGGCCAGGAGGGTACTGCTGGAGTTTGGCCGGAAAACACCGTCGAAGGCGCCGTTGTAGCCGGAACAGCGGTTGTTATCGAGATTGAACGATACGAAACGGCAACCGAGCGTGGTTTGGCAGGCATCGAGGCAGGCACGAGGATTGCTGACGGTTTGAAGTGAAATTATAGCCTTGCTGGTGTAGCTTTCAGGGAAGGAGACGCCCCAGCCGCCGAGCTCGGCAATAGGACCTTGCGCAGAACTCAAGGAACCACCTGAAATCGTCCACGACACAATATTAGTTCTATATACCCAGGTTGTTGCACCCAGAAAAGTTGCACCAGTCGTTTTTAGTCCTCACAATCTTGTCACACAATCGTGATGGGAAGAATAATCAAGAAACGGCTGGTGTGCAAAATTATACGAATTCAAAATAATTTGCCCGTTCGTTGTTGTTTAATTTTAAATTAAGTTTTCTGTGAACTGTAGCTATATCTCACTCAATCAACGACCAATTTCAGATGATGAGAATTTGGGCCAGGAAGCGATGTGTGTATTCCATCTGCGGGATGTGGTGAACAAAAGCGCCGTACTAATTTGACAACACTTCCGTACTATTTGATCGTGGTTATACTTTTGATTCAGGACTGCAAGTTTAGTTGATTTCTCAAAATGGATCGAATCAAATGCCGAACATGTTTATTACTTCGAGCACATACAAAGATTTAAAATAATTCCAACGCCTTCCAATTCGATACACTTGAGCTGTGACAACGTGTTTTTGGAAGCGTTAAAACATTTCTTGGGAATCACAAAACGTTTGTGTGCCCAAGTGAGCAATAGAACGGCAGAACAACTGGTTGGAACAGACCCGTTTGCCTTTCAAATTATCCTTCTCTATCGAGGTATGAAGATGCAGAATTTGAAAGTACCTTGTAGGCCTTGTCTGGCTGGTGAACCCACTCGACGACCCACGCCTGGTCCGGGAGCTAAAAAAACAGTCGAACGTCATCAATCATTCTGAACATACACGATATAATTTTTCGTGCAGTTGCTTTCGGAAAAAACACTTCTTACTCGTTCGTGCGGGCCATGGTTGATACACAGTAGTTCCTAAAACAAATTTAATTACCAGCCGTTTGATTCAGTTTTCGATTGTTAAAGATGCCGGCATATAAACTGTACTAATGTCTTTTTCACACTAATAAAACAACATGGAAATTGACTAGGGCACGCAACATACCAGAATTATATCCAGGGTATCCAGGGGGCGGTTCGTGCAAAGGTTGTCGACCTATATTGCATCGAACCAACAAAATGCCAGATTTCTGAGAGAATCCTACAGGAGAAGTTATAATTCCCTTACCTCACCCCTTGCCTTACCGTCAATTAAAGATACGGAACATAGAATGGCGGTCGTGAAAACAGCGAATACAGAGGCCATTCTTCGTAAAACGCTCTGATATAAACTATTTGTTGGCAGTTTGTGTGAGGTATCCTTGGTAAATATGTTCACAAATACAATCGAGCTTCCTCGGTGTTTTCGTTTATGCCTCTTCCTGCCTGTTCACGATCGTGCCGATAAAGGATTGTTATCTCGCGAACGGTGTATGTCGTTAGTTAGTTGCTAACAGTGGCGGATTGAGGTTGCTTTGGAGGAAATGGCAAACCGATTTGACCATTTCGAGGACCAGCTAAGCGACCTGTGAGATGCAGAGTCAAACCGTCAATCCCCTCACACCTGATCGTTCTGAAAAAGAAGGACTTGATCTACCAGGAGAGAAAAACGTAGAATTGCAGCAGTACGTCGATCCATCGCATCAGTTGTAGACAATTCCTGATTGGACTCCAATTATGGCTGAATGGTTTACTCAGAAGTCTATTATAAAAGCTTAATAAAACAAGTGGACAAATATTTAGATTAATTTTTGTATCCGCATTGCATGACTTTAGAGTCCAACCTTTCATTCATATCCTGTTTGTACGTGAAATTTACATATGGGTCATTGTCAGTTTTTATGACTCATGGAACGGTGATTTTGGAAACGAAATTTTAGCAATTTTTTCAACACAAAATGTGTCCTTTTTCTGGGAAAAAATGCGCAGATTGGCAATCATAAATTTGTCGCAATGCTGCCACCAGTTCTTTTAGCGATTCGGTTTTACAAAATGTGAACAGTGAAGATTGGCAATAGTAATTTTTTGGCGACGAAATTGGCACGGTGTACCAGTCCTTACTGATTTTTGTGGACACAAAATGTGTCACTATTCTGACAATTACTTTTTACTAGATGTCTACCACATGTTTGGTTGCGGAACTGAATTGTTGATAATTCGTTGGCTTTATAGACCTGTACCGCGTACAGCGCATAGCTCAGAAAAAGGAACCGTTGAAAATCCGTTTTGGCAGTGCTTGATGAGCTGAATACACAGCCGCATTTTCCATTTTCAAAGAAGGCAACTCGACAAATGAGAAACCGTTGGGCTTCCCCATCACTGGGAGCTGATGAAGGATTTCGCCTTTTTTAGGTCAATACAGGACTTACGACACAGCACCGCTTGGTCTCTCAGCTTCCATATGCATCCCTTTCATATTTCCACCCTCAAAAGGCAAGCATAAACAGAGGAAGAAACAAGAAACGGGAGGAGACAATGCATTCCTTGCCCCCTTCTCTTCCGTGTCCACCCTGCCCACCTTGTTCACCCTGTCTAAACTGTTCGCCCTGTTCAATCTGTCTGAGCTACTTACTTAATCCACCAAATTAATGGCTTCACCCGACCCGTGCGTGAGTCTCAATTATGAGTCTCTGTATTCCCCGTCTTTTCCCGGTCAGCTTAATTAGCTTTAACCATGCGACCCACCAAGAATGTCAATGACAAGATTACGGGCGGGGTCAGCAAGCGTACCAATGATCAATCTTGACATGTCTAAATGGTTACCATAATATTCTGCAGGACTTTATTGGTTAGTAAGACCCAATGAAATTTCTTGGTAATCGAATCCTGCTGAAACGGGTCAGTAGCAGACAGATCCCTACGAATAAATGGAACACAATATTCTAGCCAGCGCTCAAATGTAGGCTTGAAAGTTGCCCTGTCCCAGGCACACTGAAGCTATATTAAACTGGGCAATTTTTTTCTAAGAAATCCACGCTGTATTCCAGGCACACTTTGTCATGCTTAAATGTTCGTGTGCTAAAGAAGGCAATAATTAAGCCACGATATAGCATGCGTAACTCGCAGTGCGATTGTTTACATTTTATCAATTAACAAAAGAGCGTTCCGAGTAGAGCGAAAGCTCCTTGAAATTTACTTAAAAAGACAGCGTGGAATGGACCTTGAAATTCTCTATGAATGCGATGTAGTGTAATAAACCTTCAGCCTTTCATTTTTCCTCACCATCTAAGCAGCTGAAGATATCCGGGTTCTCGTTGTTGTCAATTGAATTTTGAAAATATTTCTTATGTCCGCATCAATTGCAAGATCTCTCTGCGTTTTTTCCATTTTGGTATTAATATCTACGCGCAATGGCATCAATTGTATACTGGTACAGTAATCCGGTACCGAAAATGAGTGTAGTTCCAAACAGCTCCCTGCGTGTTAATCCTCGGGTGACAGTTCAGGAGAAGATGACGTGCGATGCAAAATGGAAAAGATCGTACTATCCGTGATTAATACTACAGTTGCGCAACGGTTAGATTCTACTGTTTCACGTTGGCTTTTGTGCGAAAAAACTATGTTTTAATCTTGCTGTTTTTCATTTTGTCAGAGCGTACAAAGCTGGAGCTGGAGAAACACTTGGACAGCTGTATCTCAGAGAATCATTACAGGTAAGGATGGCGGAAACTAAAAGTAATTGACTAATATGTTTTTCTAATTAACTTAATTTTAATTATTTGTTTAAATTAAATTTCTTATTAAATTATTATATATTATTTATTTTTATTCAATTTAACTGATGAGCTAATAAAAATAAATTGACCAACTACTTTGATTCACGCTAAAGTAAAAATCTTAGTTACTAAAGAAAATCAAACTAAAAACCCTTAGTAACTAATTTTTAGTTCGCAAAAAAAATCAATTAGTTGACTATAATCAGTTCTTGTTGTTTCTACTTGCAGAAAATCAAGAGCAAAACACCGAAACAAAACGCTGACGATATCAGGATAAATGGCAGTAGCACGAATTACGTCCACGACAGTCTTATGCAAGACGAATGACGAGATTTTATTTTATTGCGTCCAGAAATCTTGTAGTTTTATCTTATCAGTAACGCTGGCGCAAGCAATGTTCATTTGTATGTGCCTTTTTTAATCACGTTCACGTTGACGCTCTTTAATTGTGATGCGTTAAATTGTCGTTCGCCATTGTAATCATTACCAAAAATACCAGGAAAATGTTTTATTTGTCCATCAGCCTGCAACGTCATTCGTTAACCAATAATTTAAACGACTTGTGATTGGATGGATTTCTAGGGAGGTTCCTGAAAATCATTGCTGTAAACAGCCTTGAGTCATGGAAAGACAAGTGGCAATATTACAGGTTGGAAGACAGTCCTTGGGGCAGGTCACTTAAAATGCCAAGAAAGTATTGGAGTTTTAGCCCTGATTTTGCAGAGAATAAAGCCCTACTTTATCCTCTAAAACAAGGCTTTCTCAAGGCATAAAATAGTCACGAGTTATCCATAGGCATGTACAGACATGCACTGCCATACCCCCTCCCTGAGGTCTTTTACATTTTCCGTCGCCTTTCGGCGCAGTCTCTCGATACACTGTAATCTTACCCGCGATGAGATGGTGTCACCTTCGGCCTTAAGGGCTTCGAACGGTAATTTCACACCTTAGGTTCTTCATTGACCTGTAAGTTCTACGCAAATCTCTTAGACCAATGATGCTCTCAAAAGCTCCTGAGCCCTCGATATCATCATTAGTCATGTGACGCGTCAAAGGACCCGAAACAGAACGCTCCCACTTGACGACAGTCTCCAAAAATAACCAGAGCCAAAAATGAGCATGCGTGACAACAATCACTGAAAGCCAGAACATTTATAAGGAAGAGCCGCGGGAGGAGGGTATTCGAGCCATGCCCTGCGACATGGCCTGCGAGTCCTAGGCCTTAGTAGCATAAACCGGTAAAAAGGTCCACGATAGACTATTTCCAAAGAATAAACACAAAAATGGAATCAGGTTTATAATAATATAATTTTTTTGAATAATTTATTTCAGGTTTTTAGTGGTTATGCTTCTGGTTCGTTCAAATCAGACTTAATGAGATTAGTCAATTATTCATCTCAACTTCCGTCATGACGGGGGAATAGCATATAATTGATCTAACTCGCTCGTGTGAACTCATTTTCTAATGGATTACCTATAGCATGAGAAGCCCTACACGGAACGTGAATTACTTTTAAAATTAACCACCACACCCTGCTGTGTCTATCTAATCAGCCTCACCGACTGGACGTCAGCGTAGCTCACTGACAAGTCCCGGCGATGCTTGAAATCCAGAATAAAACTTCCCCCCTCTGCGCCAGTAAGCGTTAGTTAGTGGTTTATTCAGCATAACCATTCAGTTCCTCTTTGTGCTTTACTGAACCATCAGCAAACGGCTGTTTCACTTTGTGGCAAGTGTTTTTTCCGCAAGGCAATTCAAGGGAAATTATGAAAACCATCATGGTTCGTATATTTCCTTGTATAATGTTTGATTCTCCAGCAACAAATCACCCGGGGAAGGGGAGCAATTTCAATGTTAGAATTAAGAACGGCAAAGCTAACTAAATAACTAAATGAGAAAACTTAATTAAACCAAAATGTTCAAGAAATAATTTTTGGCTATTGTTTCTCCAGTTGCTCAAGAAACCTAAATCACACGTTTTGGTACTAAAGTATAATTGAAAAAAGCATATTCAGTAAACGTCTACTGAACTTGATTACGAGTTAAAGGTGTAGTTATTAAATGATTGTGAACGAGCAACTTTTGCGATTACATTTACTTTTGTCAGTTAGTAGGAATACAATGCGTTGAATTAGATCTTGTCGTCTTGGTTTTAGGTTGCATTGACTTTGGTGATTTGCGCTGTTATTCTGGTGTCCGGACCGGCGGATGCATTTGGCTGGGGTCGCGGAGGTTGGGGCGGTGACGGCAGCAACGGAGGATACTACGACGCCCTCGGACAGTGGCACCAACGCGAGCCGGGAAACGGGATGCCGGTGAAGGGATCCGCCATACCGTGGAGCCGCGGTGCTGGAAGGGGATGGTGGCAGGCTCCCTTTCTGTAGATTGATCTGGCGCAAAGCTCGGAATATGTAACAGTTTATGTATGCAAAGCACTGAAAGCATTCAGGTCTAAAATGTTTGAATCTAAGCACAGAGTGGTATTCTATTGCTACGTCTTCGCAACATTTGAACTTAATATGCATATTCCTATTAAATTAGACCTCGTTTCTCCGTAACGGCGAGAGGTCGGAGAGGTAGTAATGGACTACTAGCAAGTTTACATACTTAATACACTTAATATATTTACTATTTTTTTCATATACTTATCCATAATTCATGTTGTATTGCCCTGCATCCCTGTCAGTTATACTTATACTTAAAATATACACTTACACCTCTGCATGTACTTGTATTCATGCCCTAATGTGTGTCTGGCGGTACTCTTATACGAGTACAATTATACCTATGTACCTATGCCTGTATACTTATACTTATATGCTTGTATTTATACCAATACCTATATCTGTACCTATATATATACTTTAACTTGTATACCTGCATACTTTTTTTAAGAACGATAGCTGAGGGACCGAAGGCTGTGTTACAAGTCCTGAACGGAAATTTGTAAAAGGTGGGTGGAGTTGGTGGCTCATGGGTGGGTGAGCTGTGGGTGGACCGTGGGTTGGTGGTGGTGGGTGGGCGTGGATGGACCTGGGTGGGTGGTGAGTTGGAAGATGCCTTTTGGCCTAAAGGTCATCTGTCTCCTGAACTGCTCAACTCTATCTACAAACCCCCTTTCAGCTTTTCTCATACTTCTGCCCCACCCCCAGGAATCCGGAATCTACCGAAGTTAAACAACTTGATG
This sequence comes from Hypsibius dujardini, assembly GCA_001579985.1. Lineage (NCBI taxonomy): Eukaryota > Metazoa > Tardigrada > Eutardigrada > Parachela > Hypsibiidae > Hypsibius > Hypsibius dujardini. Next base: position 95,370 of record LRSR01009584.1, on the reverse strand, counting down.
GTGCTCAGTGATTCATTTTCACACCTGTACAGGGCGCCTTATCTGATTTTCAAATCTCATAAACCCAACACGTGCTCCGCTCGATTTTGCATGTGTGATATATTTCTTGTCTCATCTGGATGCAAAGATGGGTCTCAAACTAGATTTGGGTCTGAGGGAGTCTACTTTGACATTGATCAGTTTGACATATTCATCCAAAAAAATTGTAGAAGCGTTGAAGGTCAGGATATCGTTGTTTCTCAGAGAGCAGTATCTAACCTCATCAGGAAAAAATCAACAAGGAAGCCGGAGGTGATACTGCACCGTCATCGATGAAACTCCGTGGCTCTCCGAAACTCCGAGGCTCCCCGAAACTCCGAATTCCTAGTCTGGTGGCTGCCGTTGAAAAGAACCTCTCAGGACCAAATCCGCTAAACGGTTCTGCGTTATCCTTGAAGCACGGTGTGTCGGCTACAACTATTGCTGACGTCATTAACCAGGATTTGGAGGGGAAGGTGCGGAAAAAGTGCCGTGTTCATACCCGGCGTTGCTCCCGTGAAAAAAACCGCGATCCGTTTCGTCAAACCGGGAGCATAAATCAATAGTGAGTACTACATCCAACATGTTTTGAAGCCACTTTTCAAGAACAACATTCGGAAACTATTTCCAGAAGAGCTTATCAACAAGGTCGTCTTCCACCATGACAGTGCTCCAGCGCACTCTTCCCGAATTACACAAGAATGGCTTCGAAATTCCGGATTCAAATTCATTCCAAAAGAGCACTGGATAGGCAACAGCCCTGACCGGGCCCCCATGGATTTTTGTGTGAATGGTCTGTTTAAGTGGAAATTGTTTGCTCATGCTGCCACTACAGTGTCAGGTTCGAAACGGGTTATGCGAAACGTGTGGTTGAATTTAGACCAAAGTAAAATTAGAGGGGTTTTAATTTTTTAAAACACATGTCATAACTACAGATCCGTCAATGAAACTGAATTACACAATCGAAAATAATATAAGGTACAAAATTGAGAGCTCTAGAAATTAAGAGAGATAAAATTGAGATAAACAAATATTTGCCATTAAACTAAAATAAATGATTTGAAAAATTAATTTCCGCTAATTTTGAAGGAGATGTTCAAATAATCAGTCACTTACCGTCGGCTGTTCATGCTGATGTCTGCGCGGAAGCCGAGGTTGCAGCTTACATATATTTACGTTCACATTCGATATCTAAGCGTAGCGGTGATTTGCGGTGATGCTTTTCGAAACAGTTCAGTTAGCTGTGTGCTTTTGATTCCTTCGTTTACATATTTCCAGGCAGGCAGTCTTCCGTTCTTAAGCACAACCGATAGAGTACATTTAGGTAAAAGCTTCCCTTCGACTGATCTGACCTGATCTTTACTGAGGTCTTTACCAATCGTGCTCCGTTCTTGAGCACGACCGACAGAATACATTCAGGTAAAAGTTTTTCTTTGACTGCACATGTGATCAGCAGAAGCAACAGAGGTCAACAATTTACGCAAGTTTGCACTCTAGCATCAGAGAAGAACAAAAACATAAGATAAAAAGCATAGGGGGCGGGGCATTGGGATAACAGCTCATGGCAAATTATTTTTGGGGTTCCGAGGAAGGCATTATTTTTTGGAAGTATTTATGCAAGACATGGTCCCCTTTAACTTCATCTCCTACCCAAAAGTAACCCCTTCCTTCCTTTGCGAAAAGACCTTTATGCCTCTGGCATGAAGATAGTATCAAACTCGCGTTTGCAGGTCAAGTGTTCAGTATTCACATTTAAGAGTCCTGCGTCGCGATTTCAATGAACAGAATCTGACTGTGAACATCGCCTGAAGGAATGTGGTGGTGGGAACCGTACCAAAATGTGCAGGTTTAAATTATAGGTAGATAGGTCGGGTCAAATGGTCCTCCATTAATTTCTCAAACGTCGTCAACGGGGCGAGTTTCGCACTACAATCTTTCGCTTTTTCATCCCATTTCCGAACCCGAATAATATCCTCAAAATACGGATTGGCACGAAAGCCCGCCGCTTCCATCTCGGTCATCGGACCACCTTGCCACCGCAGAGTTTCCGTACTGGCTGGCGAAAGCTTCGCAGCATACTCCTGATCCGTCGCTACCAAGTACCGTTTGGCATCCACGTGATGTCTCACCATTGCACAGACTTTCGGACTGAACCCCCGTGCGGTCAAATAATCCGCTCCAATTTTTTCGTGGCCCACCGCACCGAAACCGCCCATCGATTCGGCACCTTCAGCGTGGCCCAACAAATGACCGATATCATGGAGGAAGGCTCCGAGGATGATGTCCACATCGTCGGGGGCATGCGCCATTGCCAGCATTGCGCACTGGATCATGTGAGAGGTCTGGGAAACGGGTTCTCCGTCGTAGTCGTTATCTCCATATGTGTCGAAGAGGGTACGAATTTCGTGAGAAACTTTTTTGCCGTTCGACATGCTTTAAAACGATTTGTTTATCCTCTAGCAAATTAGGAAAGAACTTTCTATTGAGCAGCAGCAGTTAAAGGAAGGAAATGCGAGTGCAGAGTGCTGTTCAAAGACATTGGTATTCCGTCGCGGGTCTTATTTCCCTGTTCCAGGCCTTGTCACTAAATTTGTGAAAATCTTATCGCTCTAGGTCGTTATCGAACTTCCTTGGCAGATAGTTTAACCTCCTGCGGGCTGTTCTTTAATCCGTTCCTGTCACTATCAGAATTGTGATCGTTCGTGACATGGCCGATAAGAATATCCATGGGCGGTTTGCGGGTTTGCGTTTATTGCTGGAAGAAAATTAGAACCGTATTAGGACCGTATTATTTTTGCTATTACCGTTTCATAATTACTATTTATCAGGGGCAACTATTTTGCTTAATAAATTTCTGCCTAATAAAAAATTGTAACGTCCAACAAAGAATCAAGCAAACGCGGCGGCAGTGTGTCACATCTGATGGATGAGTGATCCTTCCTGAGGAGTGTTGATGCCGTCCTCCGAAGCGTTCTTTGTTCCATCCAGCCATCGACAGAGTAGCATCTCCCGTACGCCGTGTTGGAAGAGGCTGCTGCTGGCCCACAGGGAGATATGAAATAAAATAAGGCAGCAGTACAATTTAATCCCACGATGTGTTCGTGCAATGCAATAAAATGAGAAACCGCTGTTCTGTGTTTAAGCCTAAGCCTTACTTTCGGGATAATACCTCCCGATTGGAGTGGTTTTTTTCCACAAATACCTGTCATGCATCATGATTTTAAACTGAGATCTCGGGGTCGAAATCACATCCGTAGTTTCAGAAAATAATAAAGAAAAAAACAATTCCCGCATCACTTTGTGTTATGACCCGGGGATTGTATTGATTGATTAACAACGTTTCCGAAGTTTTAAATTTTTTATCCCAATCAGTAAAAATCTTTGATTCCAAATTGTTTTTATGCCCTTCCACTCCAAATTCAATTTTCAATCGATTACAACAGCAGAATCTTTTTTGGATGTCAGGAGGCGGAGCTATGGGCTAGTTTCAATCTAGGTTTCCGTTGTAGAAATGATCCATAGCTCCGTCCCCTGACATTCAAAAAAGATTTTGCTTATGTCAATTGATTTCAAATCGAATTTGGAGTGGAAAGTTATAAAATCTTGAAATTTGTCATTAGGGCTCATTCTGGGAGGGGGGATCATTCAGGCAGGCAAGCCCAACAGACCGTCTCCTTTCAAACAGCTGGCTGGAAAAGAGGACAGTTAGACGGAGGCACGAAAAGACAGAAGGACGGGGGGCGGATGGCCGGACGGATGAATGGACAGTAGAGAGGACAGACGGACGGACAGACGGACGGATGGACGGACGGACGGATGAGTGAACGGCTGAGTTGTCGGGCGGGAAGAAGAACAAATCGAAGATCCGGAATGGCTAAACAGAGTGAGAAAGGACGAATTCAACTGAGTCGGAGAACTTTCAAAGACAATAAGCGGGCTTGGAGAGACATCACGAGTCGGGCTTACTGTAGAATTCCGATCAACTAGTGCTGATTCTTGGACCCCCCCCCCCCAGTAAATTAGTTACGACGGGCCGAAAACCCGGAAATGCTTCAATCAAGCAATCGATCACCTGATTCTCACACAATTTGTGGAGTGAATGTGAAAAATCAAGCACGTGCAGTCTTGTGGTCTGTTTTTTGCAACCAATCTGCTTCGTCTCGTTTGACTGAGCTGATTGCGCAATAGCACCAGTTGATCGAAATTCTACAGTACCTGAATCTGGGTTTACGTAAAACCGGTTTTATCTCAACCCGGCGGAATTAATGCAAAAGCATGATGGAAAAGATGTGATCCTGATATAACGGAGGAATGTCAATTTTAGTTCCGGTCGAAATAAGAGTGGCAGGTCGACCCCAGTGGACAAACATTGCATAGCTAATTATTAGGGTATCGTGTCTTTTTGGGACAATCGCTCGAAATCCAAGCCGTGATTCTGGCTGAGTTTGAAGGGCCGCTCGCAGCTCACAAAGTTGGCTCTAATGAGCGTAGAAACCGGTCTTAATAAGTACTACTTCATTCAACAGGAGTTATAGGGTTATAGGGACCTCAGTCACAATCAGCTTGATGATAATAAGGTTTGGAATTTGGTTCGGCCATCCCGGGATATACTACGGTATTTAAACATGTATCTAAAACGCTTTGAATGAAGCCGCAGATAATGTAAAAAATTCAGAATCAAATCAAGCGCTAAACGATTTAATATGGAGGAGAGTCGATTGTATCCGAAGAAGTGGCAGGGCCAGTGTGTTTTACCTGCATTGTATATTCGTTTAGCCGAAGACGCTAGCTGATGGCAAGTGGAATAAATTATTTGTAACCGAAAAAAATCTTGACAGGCGGAGAAAGCGGTTAGCACTTTTTTTATAGACGCAGTTGCTTTTGTAAAGACAAAATAGAATGGTAAATAGATGTAGCTGTCAGCATAAATGCAGCCAGCCAGAAATTTCGGTGTGACGTAGCATGAATAATTTCGGTAATCATGCCTAAGGCTCAGCCGCAAATTGAGAAGATTAAGAATGAAGTTAATAATCTGAAGTAAAAATAAGCCACAAATTTAACATCGAACTTACTGAGGATTCTTTGCACAAAAACAAGTTGGTATGATAGGCTTGCTTGAAGGGGTTCTAATTCTGGATATACTGATACAATGCGAAAAAGTGATTTGTATGCACCTTTAACAAACTTGAGTTTGTGAAGGCAAATGATTAAACAGAAATTTTTAATGGTTGCATTTAATTTCGTTAATTTTCTTACATGAATTTGTAAAAATAATTTTCTGAATTTTCTTACGCCCATCCTGAAAATGTTTCGTTAATTTGAGTACTCGAGGTCATGTAGATAAAAACCGACAGCAGTAAATGTGACACCAATGCCAATACACGGAAGCGGGTTGCCGAAATGTTCTGTCTTGTGCCTATGTCGTCTTTGTCATGCTGCTTCCGTATGTCAGGATTCAGAAGTGACATTTGACAGGGAATGCGCAACAAATATGACTGCATCCGTGTGCACTCCATGCGGATGTGCGCGGTTCTTCGAAGCAGTTGACGCATGGACGCATGCACTTTAAAACTATTGTCTTTGTTTAAAGACAAAGAACATGGATTTTAGCGCGCAATCTGCGTCGGTTCGCAAGACCTGCATTGACGTCAATTCTTGCTGTTTTACATCCGTGCTAAAAGATGAAATTGACCGTTACAATACAAGAGCGGTTCTGGAGAACTCTAGCATTTATTGCTTTGCGATATAAAAGGCACGGGTGGATCCGTAAAAAAATAAAACAATTTCAATCCAACTCTGTCTCTGCATAATACATTTTGTATACATTACCACCCCTTGGGTGCTTTTTAGTTGAGGCTACCTTACATTGTTAATCAGAGTGTGCAAACAACATTTGCGGTGAGTTTATGGGTTTATTTTGGAAATGTCTGTTTTGCCTTCACGAGGTTTTGTTCTCTCATTAAACTAATATTAATACGTCTTTATGCCTTGTATGGGGGGGGGGTCGGTTATTGATTGCTGCTCAAGTTTAAGGCCAACGGATATGGTCTTTTTGTTACGAATTAGGATTTCAATGATTTAGTCTCATGACCAGATTCTGAAACATAATAAATTATTTAAGTCTGGTATTTTTAGTCAACAACAAAAAGTGGTAGGGGGCAAGAGGGGGAAAGGCGAGGGGACTTGTAGCCTAAACCCCATTTATGCAAATCCCCCCCCCCCCTCGACTGAGTGAAACGAATTTATTCCATTCATCGACCCTTTGATTTCCTCGGTCAATTTCAGATGTTGCTGTGTTGTTTTTCTTGGCAGAATGAAGCTCTTCAGAAGTTTACTGTTATTGCTGGCGATTGCTGCAATGTTCGGGTCATGCATCAATGGATCGGCAACAGGCGCAATGAAATATCGCAATGTTCTTACCGCTACTCAACGTGACAAGCGTGACCTCTCCGGACGAGACTGGCCCCCGCCACGCCGCAGTTGACTGTCACAGTGAGGCTTCATATGCTACATGGACATCTATGACATTTTTGTACGACATTTTGTACGGCAACCATTCAGGAAAAGTCAAACATACTTGCTAGTGATGAAGACAAAAGACGTTTTGAGAATTTGTTTGAAATCCCATGGGTAACTGCAAATAAGACCCCCAGATCCCCACAAGTGATTAAACGAAAATGTCAATATGCCTAATTGTGACGAAGCGTGTTGGTGTTAACTTGTTTAATGCGACGTATCAGTGCTCTTCCATCTCGGGATGTTGATGTTAGGTGGTTTTTAATCTATTGCAATGGTACGAGGATGAGCTAGTAGGTCAAAAAGTACTCACTGGTAGCTCCGCACGTCCATAAGTTGGAGGATGTGACGGTTGGGTCGCAATGCCTAGCGCCTGATCCATCACTGTTCCATACGGCTTGCCATTTAGTCTCATATGCCTTAAGCGATCGTGACTGGACTACCAAGTGAAGTACTCTTCCTCGTTGCTACTGTGACTCCTAACAGCGAACCCGTCGCAAATTTTTACAGAAACCCATTCGGTTTTAAGTATTCCATATTGTAACTTCATTCCCGTCAGAAAAACCTCCATCCGTAATCATTCTGGTTCGCGATCACATTCAGACATTCAAATAACAAAAGGCGCTTCTTTTATGTCGCAACACGAACTCTCGCTACAAGTTCGGGTTAGACGTGCGCCTTACGGAAAGCCATCCACAGACATTTCATGGTGACTCCGGCCGACAGGCAGTAACATCAAAAGTATCAGACATGCCAAAGCATCGAACTATTCTTTGTATCATCTCAAATTTATGATCTTTTTTTTCTATCTTAGGCATTACAATGTTTAGATTTATGTGTGAAAACTCAATAACGCAAGCTCCTGTTACGTGTCGGCGCATTCGCACGCATTTCTCTATTTGTCCCTTCTCCGTGCGGTCCGGTCCGACAGCGCTGTGCTGCTTCAACCGCATCCAACAAAAGCAACAAAACATCTCGCGAGCTCCTTCCTAAGATAGCCGGCTGCTGGCCCAGAAAAACACCTACAACAGACACACCCATTAGCGGGCATCATAGCCAAATTCGAACAGACCTGTAAACGAAGTAGTTAAACTACAGTAAGTTATATTTGTACGAGGTGTCTGGCCAAATTCTAGCCACTCTAGCCAAATAAAGACAGCGGTACTATATTTTTTCAGTAGACAGCGACAGCGCACGAGCTGTGTGACGTTAAATTGGTCCCCCCTACTCGTTAGCGTGTGCCCTGCCTGTACCTCGTACAGTCAGCCCCAAGAAAAACTCCGCTTGCACAGCATAGACTTTCTGCGCATAGAAAGAGATGTGGTGCGACAAGTGTGCCAATAGAATGTTCTCGAAATTACGAGTTGCAGGTAATTGAACCGTGTGGCCCACCAAAAATTAACTTATTTCTCAATTTCGAAAAACAAATAGCAATTTACCTGTGTATAGGACTGCAACAATTAATGACTTGACTGCAGGGAACTGCCCAATGTAGCCAAATTCGAATTCTTATCTGCTGTTTTTGCAGCTGTTCATGACTGCTTTTTTCTGCCGTTGCTATCGCTCTTGATTGACTTGATTTAGTAAAAATTACTTTTCAAAATTATTAACGCAAGGCGAATTCCTCCTGAAGCAGCAATGGCAGTTCATACTGCAGGACTCCATGCCTGCACGGACTGATAAATTTATACAGGACTCCATGCCTGCACGGATTGATAAATTTATGCAGGACTCCGGGTTTCGATCGGGGTATTGAGGTTTAACGTTTGAAATTCTAGTTATTAAATCTGTTTTTCAAAATGTCCGTGACGTTAAACCTTCCCGATTCCAAAGTTTTTTCTTCTCATGGTTTGAATTGGTCACATTTTATTCCTGTCATTTCACTTTTTTGTTGCTTGCTTGTTCGCGTTTGATTCGAAATATAATGTATGATTATGCATTACGTGTACACTGCATGTTCTGATTGGTCTTCAGAAACGGTGCAATTTAGGGCGGAGTTTTCGGCCAGTTTGAACAACAAAAGTCACGTGACCGGAGTTTTTCAGAAACAGCGGGAACGGAGAAACGAGCGGATCGACGGTTAGACGGAGTTACGGAGAGACAGAGAGACAGGGGGACGGAGGAACGGATGGCCGCACGGGTGGATGAACAAACAGACGGATGGACGGACGGACGGGCGGATGAGTAAACGGCTGAGTAGTCGGGCGAGAAGGAAAACGGATCGAAGATCCGGAATGGCTAAACGGAGTGAGAAAGGACGAATTCAACCGGGCGGGACGGGAGTTATTCGATCAACAGAGCATTCAAAGGTAATAAGCGGTTTAGCCCATCACGAGCCGGGTTTACCGGAATCTGGGTTTACGTAAAACCGTAAACCAGGCCGAATGCAAAAGCATGGTGGAAACGATGTGATCCCGACATGACGAAGGAATCTCAGTTTTAGTTCCGGTCAAAATTAGAGGTCGACACCCAGTCGATTGACATTATTAGAGTATCTTGTTTTATGGGAACAATCGCTCGAAATCCAAGCCCAGTGATTCTGGCCGAGTTTGAAGGGCCGCTCGCAGCTCACAAAGTCGGCTCTAATGAGCGTAGATACCGGTCTTGAGAATTACTTTATTCAACAGGAGTTACAGGGTTATAGGAATCTCAGTCACAATCACAGGTCGGCTCCAAAACGGTCTTAAGAAGCACGGAAAACGGTCTTAAGAAGTACTACTTCTTTACCAGGAGTTATAGGGACCTCAATCAAAATCGGCTTGGTGATAATAAGGTTTGGCATTCCTTTCGGCCATCCCGGAATACACAATGGTGTTTAAACATATAACTCTAAAACGCTTTGAATGAAGCCGCAGATATTTTGAAAAATTCTGAATCAAATCAAGCTGCTAAGCGATTTAATATGGAGGGGAGTCAATTGTATCCGAAGAAGTGGCAGGGCCAGTGTGTTTTACATGCATTGTATATTCATTTAGCTGAAGACGCTAGCTGGCAAGTGGAATAAATTATTTACAAATGGAAACAATCTTGACAGGCGGAGAAAGCGGTTAGCACTTTTTTTTATAGACGGAGTTGCCATTGTAAAGGCAAAATAGAATGGTAAATAGATGTAGCTGTCAGCATAAATACAGCCACTTAGAGAGTTCAGTGTGATGTCGGGGTTGCAATATGTGGCTGACGCAGCATGAATAATTTCGGCAATCACGACACCACTGCCATTATTGTCACACGGAAGCGGGTTGCCGAAATGTGTAGTCTTGTGCCTATGTCGTCTTTGCCATGCTGCTTCTTTGTCAGGGCTTATAGGACTGACATTTGACAGGGACTGCACAAAAAATGTGATTGCATCCGTGTGCCTACTACGTACGGAAGTACGCGGTTTTTCGGTGCAGTTGACGCATGAACGCATGCACTCTAAAACTATTGTCTTTGTTTAAAGACAAAGAACATGGATTTTAGCGCGCAATCTGCGTCGCTTTGCAAGACCTGCATTGACGTCAATTCTTGCTGTTTTACATCCGTGCTAAAAGATGAAATTGACCGTTACAATACAAGAGCGGTTCTGGAGAACTCTAGCATTTATTGCTTTGCGATATAAAAGGCACTGGTGGATCCGTAAAAAATAAAACAATTTCAATCCAACTCTGTCTCTGCATAATACATTTTGTATACATTACCACCCCTTCGGTGCTTTTTATTTGAGGCTATCTTACATAGTTAGTCAGAGTGTGCGAACAACATTTGAGGTGAGTTTGTGGGTTTATTTTGGAATTGTTTGTTTTGCCTTCACGAGGTTTTGTTCTCTCATTAAATTAATATTAATACGTCTTTATGCCTTGTATGGGGGGGGGGTCGGTTATTGATTGCTGCGCAAGTTTAAGGCCAACGGATATGGTCTTTTTGTTACGAATTAGGATTTCAATGATTAGTCTCATGACCAGATTCTGAAACATAATAAATTATTTAAGTCTGGTATTTTTAGTCAACAACAAAAAGTGGTAGGGGGCAAGAGGGGGAAAGGCGAGGGGACTTGTAGCCTAAACCCCATTTATGCAAATCACCCCCCCCCCTCGACTGAGTGAAACGAATTTATTCCATTCATCGACCCTTTGATTTCCTCGGTCAATTTCAGATGTTGCTGTGTTGTTTTTCTTGGCAGAATGAAGCTCTTCAGAAGTTTACTGTTATTGCTGGCGATTGCTGCAATGTTCGGGTCATGCATCAATGGATCGGCAACAGGTGCAATGAAATATCGGAAAGTTCTTACCGCTACTCAACGTGACAAGCGTGACCTCTCCGGACGAGACTGGCCCCCGCCACGCCGCAGTTGACTGTCACAGCGAGGCTTCATATGCTACATGGACATCTATGACATTTTTGTACGACATTTTGTACGGCAACCATTCAGGAAAAGTCAAACATACTTGCTAGTGATGAAGACAAAAGACGTTTTGAGAATTTGTTTGAAATCCCATGGGTAACTGCAAATAAGACCCCCAAATCCCCACAAGTGATTAAACGAAAATCTCAATATGCCTAATTGTGACGAAGCGTGTTGGTGTTAACTTGTTTAATGCGACGTATCACTGCTCTTCCATCTCGGGATGATGATGTTAGGTGATTTTTAATCTATTGCAATGGTACGAGGATGAGCTAGTAGGTCAAACAGTACTCACTGGTAGCTTCGCACGTCCATAAGTTGGAGGATGTGACGGTTGGATCGCATGGCATCGCGCCCGATCCATCACTGTTTCATACGGCTTGCCATTTAGTCTCATATCGCCTTAAGCGATTGTGACTCGACTACCAAGTGGAGAATCATACTCGCAGTCACTGTAACTCCTGTCATCAATCGGATGTCTAAACAGCGAACCCATCGCATCTTCTTTTCAGACACCCATTCGGTTTCCTGCATTCCATGTCGTAACCTCATTCTCGTCAATTATACTTCATTCCGTAATCATACTGGTTCACGATCACATTCAGACAACAAAAGGCGCCTTTTGTAAGTCGCTACACGAACTCCAGTCACGAATTCGAGTTAGGCGTGCGCCTTATGGAAAGCCATCAACAGACATCTCGTTGATGGCTCCAGCCGACAGGCAGTAAAATCAAAAGGATCAGATGTGCTAAAGCATCGAACTATTCTTCGTATCATCTCAGATCTATGATGGAGGTGTTTTCTGTCTTAGGGGTCACAATACACAGATTTATATGTGAAAACTCAATAACGCAAGCTCCTGTCACGTGTTGGCGCATTCGTGCTGATTTCTTTATTCGTTCCTTCTTCGTGCGGTTCTTCACGCGGTCCGACAGCGCCGTGCTGCTTCAACTGCATCCAACAACGGCAACAAAACATCTCGCGGGCTCCTTCCTGGAATAGCCGGTTGCTGGCCCAGAAGAACACCTACAAAAGACAAACCCATTAGCGGGCATCGTGACCAAGTGCGAAAATACCTGTAAACGAGGTAAACTACTACAGTACTTTGTATTTATACATATATACACATTGTATAGTGCACAACAAAAGTGTTGTTAATTAAGCTCGTAAAACTAAAATTAAACATTTTCTTATTTGGCAAACGTGTTTCACATTTGCTCATATCCGCACTGCCATGAAGAGTGGTATTTTTTGAGACTAGTTATTTGCGAATTGAGTGGGTAGTTCTCACCGGACCTCCAGCTCATAATTAGAGAAAAAATCCCGATTGCAATTGGTACAATATTAGCTAATGAGGTTTGTACCTAGGTACAACAAATCTTATAGGTACACCATTGTGGAGAATGGTCATGTATCGTTGTACCTAGACCTCTTTGTACCTAGGTACATAAGTACATAGGTACAGACCACCCGGTGCCGCTTTCTTTAAGCTTGCTGCGAAACTGGCCAGTAGTCGGCGGGAGAGCCGATACGAATTAAACGATTGCTCTTGCATGCCGACGATTAACAAGAGTGCAATTATTGTCTGTCGGCTTCTTTTTAATCCACGACGAATCAATTACTGTGGAGGGAGTCATCATGTTTCTGCCAATAATTAATGGCACATACGTATTCCCCTTGTGTCAGGCCGAGAGTCCGTGCCTGTAACTGCAGATCATCTTCCTCCTTACATTTTTCTCAGTTGTTGACATTGAACTGATTCAATCGAACGCTTGAGTGGACCTTAATTTTGTCGACTTGCGTGAAATACTTACCATAAACTGACGGACCAGTCATGGTGCGTCAAGAGGATCATTACTGGAAATACATTGAAACAGAATTACGAGAAAGATGATTGTAGGAGTACAGGTTTTGCTTAAGGCTTTGAAGGTGAAAAGGTCTTCCATTTAATTACCTTGTGACCGGTTTTTGGCGGCGTCTAAAAGGATACCCAGTTTGTCTGAAGTCGAATCCAATCCAGTAAACGATGTTTCGGTACTTCGAAGTGAGCGAGTAGAAGCTATTTGAATCGTCGCGGAAAACGGAAATATGACTGTATCATAGCGTGTAAAAAACGTTAAGAAAGCCAACGCAACGTCTGACAAGTATACGGTACGCGGAGAAGAAGTGGACATCACTAGCAGTAGCATTCAGGGATAACGAAGACGCTTCCGCGGCCGGACAGCCGAAAATGGGGATGTTATGCTGCTCCGCAATGCCGTACATCGCTACAGCGCTGGTGGCGCATCCTGAAAAACTAAACATGAAGCTCAGACACAGACACAGACACAGACACAGACACAGACACAGACACAGACACAGACACAGACACAGACACAGACACAGACAGACAGACCTACTCACTCCGACATACGCTTCGCAAATAACACCACTTCGAAGCAGTGCGAGAATGTCGTTCACCACTTTGTGTTGGATCTGTGAGCAAGACGACCCCGATGACTGGAAAACGGTTCGCAGTCGAACCGAGTTGGGCAAGATGAAGGAATAAGCGTTCGTAATGGGTCAACGGCAGCCGCCACTCTGACATATGTGGGCACGTAGGGAGAATCGTCCTCAGAATGATGCACAAGTTCAAGTGGTGACATTATTCGGTGGATCTCGAGTCGGAAACGGCGGGGCCGTGTATGCAACTACTGGTTCGTCTACCTAGATTGGAACGATCGGGCCAGGCAAGAGCACCAAAATTACCACAGGGCTCAGTAGTATAAAACGGCTCATAATTTGATTCCGAACTCGGATAATGAATGCCGATCGTGGATCTTCCAATCGCCCATTAAGATGACAAGGGAATAGTCAAGCAAACGCACTGTTGTCATCCACAGTACGGGGATGAATCTTGGTATTCCGTGCAAACAAGATCTCTGCCTCAGACGAGGCTTTTCTGTCGCTGCTTTTTTGTTCCCTCTTTTGTTTCCTCAGTTCGGTGATTACTGTGTCGTACCTACCGTAATACCGATACCGGCTAGCTAATCGAACGTCTTGTTGTATCGACATATCGGGGAACTCTCACCTGCTACGCGCATACGACTCTGTTAACAATACAGAGACCGATCCTGACGGGCGACCTTGGTCACAGCTTCCGTCAAAACGCACCATCATCAGTCTTTGTTTTTTCTGTTGTTTTCTATACAATGCCAATTCTATGAGTGAAGTCTGTTTTCTCCTGTCGAAGTGCATTGCCTGCGGAGTATCCCTCTCAGCAGGGCAATATTAGGAAGTATGCCGGTATGCACCCTGTGTACGCTGTATGTCGTGCAGTTCGTCATTTGTAACAGGTCTCCAATGGGAGGACCTTTTCTTTAAGGCGGGATCTTCTTTTTTCGACTGGGAGGCAGTAGTGCGATGTATATAAAGCCTGCATGTATGGTAGACCTTGCGACATTGTGCAGATTATTCTAGTACGAATCCGATAGCGGAAACGTAAAGCCGAATTGCAATGAGGGAATTTGACCTGATAATTACGCGGGGAGAATTACAGAATCGTTACTTTACTTTCATATGCCTCACAGGTCTCCGGCTCTGCTTCCGCTGCCCGGTTTGCAGGTCGTATGGATTGGATTACGGACGAAGAATGGTTCTACCGTGTTGGCACTCAACACCGTTAATGTTGTGCGTGCTTCGTTTGTAGAAAAGGAACCATGCTCTCACTCACTGTCCATGTATTAACGACGCCCGATTGCGTCAGCAAATTATTTTTATTTCCGATGTACATAACTACATATATATATATATATATATATATGTAGTATATTGTACACAGGGGACAGGTCGCCAAACTGACGCATTACATCCTTGCTTTTGGCACGAATGTTATGGGTGCAATCGTTCTTTCCATGGCACGACTTGCAGACAATGACATGCTGGGCATTGCAGATTTTCGGACACGTGTTTAACGAATTGCAGTGTTTTGTTAACATTTGAATACGGAAAACCACAGAAGTCGATCAGTATAATGTAGAGTCTATATGAGTATCAAGGACCATCTATTGTTAGATCGACCCACCGGAAGTTGGGTAGTTGACAATTTTATTAGACTGAAAGCAGAGATAGGTAGAGAAGTAAACTGGAAGAAAGGAAAGAGAAAATAAAATTGCCTCTACAACTAATAAAACACATGATTATATAATAAAGTATTGACCATGTAAATGAAGGTAAATAGCACATACATGAGAATTACGTACAAGTAATTAGCTGTAGCAGCAGAATAGGGTTAACAGGGTGGATGGAGGTACTAACTAATTAAGGTAATAGTGAGTCAAATAGCTGTAATGATTGGATATGAGGACTTGTTGGGCGTAGTCCAACTCTATTTTGTGACCTTTGCATGCGTTTGCTGTTGATTGATCGCGTATTTAGATGAGTCAATGCTGTCAAGTGAGTCATGATCAATTCAGCCGGCGACCATCGTTTTCGGCGGCCATCAATCAGCACCAAGTAGCCAGTGGGTAATCAACATGCCTTTACCCTAAAGGATCGACACAACAGCTTGCACTGCGAATAGCCACATTTTGCCGCCTCCATATCAATGCAGTGAACAGGCTCCAATCAAGCAGCTGCAGCAATAACGTACCTTGACTGTCACTGGGCCTCGCTCGGTGGTTCGATATCCGCCGATGTTCATGAGCAAGTCTTTCGTTGTTTGTGTTATCTGAATTTTCATGGCTGAAGCGTTGACAAAGAAGACCATACGGACACAATTGGCACAAAGGTACAGATACGGCAGTACGGATGGTCAGCCGTTACTCACCTTCACCAGTGGACTCCATTCGTGACGCCACGTTTACGGTGTCACCAAATCTAAATCGAAATAATGTGAATTTGAACCCGCACGAATCGGCCAGTGCCGGCTATGGCGGGAGCAACGCTCCCGCCATAGCCGAGTGACTGAGCAGCTACTCGGTAACAGGCTGCGCAGTTTGCGCGCTCGACCCACCATTATACTTTGTTCAAAAGTTGTTTATTTTCGTTTTCAAACAGCCGCAAATTAAAAGTTCCCAGCTCCTCTCATCTTGTCGCGTCCAAAATAGGAATTTTTTTTGCTAAAGTCAGTTATTTGTGCTTACTCGACATCTCATCGGACGGGAGAAGTCTTCTCGTGAGATTTGAAATTTGAATTGGGGAATTTGGCTGGACGCCATTTGCCGTTGGACGTATTCTGCGGATTCTTTTTCGGGGGATTCGGTCGAACAAGTAAGAGTCCGTTTTAAACTGCCGTAGAAATTGGAATCTACCAGTGGGTTCAGTAATTGATTGATTGATTGATTGTTGCGATGCAAATCCCATTGTTTTATTGGATGGATTGATTGATTGGCATGTTTATTTTACCGCAAATTCTTGTTCGATTGACTGACTGATTAGCGTTCGATTTGCTGGTTTCAGCTCCTGTTTTTTCTTTTCAGGCACAAATCTGATGCCCACGGCTGTTAGTGGACATCATCTCAGCGGAACAATTTTTTTCAGCTTTATTGGTTTTTTTAGTGGTTGATCTGTACGCGAATTTTTGTCCTGATTTTACGAGGTGTTTTGGGAGCTCTCCAAGGGTTTGTTGTGTTTATTTTCGATTGTTTTCCCACTGGTATGAAAGATTTTACCTGTTAAGCGTTGTGCAGTTGATTGGAATTAAATAAAAACATGGTTAGAGTGTTTTTGGAGCTTTTTCGATCGCCTACAGAGAATAAAAACGATTCCGGTAATTTCTCGACAATTTTCGAGCTGTTTTATAGCTAGTCCAAAATATCGTTCCCCAGCAGCTGCTTGGCAGCTTCCTATCCAATTGCTGGACGGTAGCTGGGCAGCTGCCCGGAAATTGCTTAACAATTTCTCAATTCGTGCGGGGAAAAAGCCCAGTCATCAATCTTTTATCAGCGCGACTCATTGATCACGTACAGGCAGTAACGAGGCATCTTCAGTCCGACAATACCAGCGACACACGGTCCTAAAAAATAAACATACACTATACATGACAAGAGAATACCACAATTAGTGAACAACTGGGTTTACCAGAATTCAGTCCTATCCGCACTTGAATATCTTGACCCGGTCGACCTGGTATGTTGAAGGAACGTATGCCCTTCATTAGTTCAATCGACATAGAGGAAATTTCAGCGGCATGTCGGTTTCCGTTTCTAACAGGAAGACCAGAAGATACCTGCAGTAAAGGTCAATGTAATTCAGAATATGCTTTTTCAGGGCATTTCAGCCAACCATTACACACCATATAAGCGTCTCCGATTGTCTCCACCTTGTAAACGTCAAACTTCTCAATCACATCGTCAAAAAAGGTGTATAGTCCGTTAAGAATGTTGACCACTTCCATTGGACTGCCGGCCGCGGCTATGGTCGTGAAGCCGACAATGTCGCTGAAGTAGATGCTGACACTTTCGTAGGCTTCCGGGTCGACGTGTTCGCCTCTTGTCAGTGCAGCCGCAACGGACCTGAACGTGGGTAATGACTAATGGCTTTCAACAAGACAATTTTAATTTGCTTTACGTGGGAAGCAGCTGACTGAGCAGTTGTTCGGATCGATTTTTCTCATCCATAAATTGCTGGGTTTTTTCCGCCACTTTGAGCTCCAAATCCATCGCATACTGCTCCATCCGTTTGAACAGCACGTCAACAATATTATCGCCGTAGTCGCCGATCACTTTCTTCAGACGCTCTTTGATTTTCGGAAATGTCGGTCGCTCAACGGGGATCTCTTCCCAGCAGCGTTCCATTAAATCGTAAAGCTCATTGGAGCATGCAGCTCGCGGTACACGGGGCCTAACAGGAGGAATATTGGATGCCACTACCTTCAGACGAGACAAGACAACAGGATGCGTCAGGTCGTATTTGTACAAGCAAACAGAATCCCGCCCGAATTCTCTCATTTCACGAAAGAGTGCTTAGAGGCATGGGCCGAATGAATAAACAGCTTTTTTTGCTGGAGGATATCATATATTAGCTGGCTTTCGTATAAGTCATGTGTCAGCTGTTACCTCGTTCAGAATTTCTCGCTCAGACATTTCCAGAGGATCATTCGGGAGCTCAAACGGTCCACTCCGCAAAATAATCTGTTGTATGATTATAGCGAAGCTGTAGACATCACCCTTCTGTTAATACAACAAATGGCATTTCTTAAGGGAAACTAGCGCTGACTGAATGTGAGGAGTTCTACACCAAGCTTACCTGGGTCCCTTGCGGTGGCATGGATTGGCGCAACAGTTCCGGCGCTCGCCACAACAGCAGCTCCACTGATTGGTCCGGATGGTCATGCGGGCGATATGGCATTAAATAGGCTGCGTTGCGAAAGAATGGGAGGCCGTAGTCAGAGATTTTCAGCGTGAATCGCGTGTCAATCAGACAGACATGTCCGTTCAGATTGCCGTGCGAAATAATCGGACTGGTGTGAATAAAACTCATTCCCTACATGAAACCCAAACACCATACTGCTGATTCAACGTACAGATACTGCCTTCGAGGATTGTCGGAAATGGGAAGAATGTCACTTACAAAAACAACATCTTTAATTAGGCTGTTTTTGAAGCTCCAGTCGAGTTTCATGGTGGAGAAACTTAGGATGTCCAGCAGCGAGCCTTTTGCACAAATTTCCGTGACAACGAATTGGCAGATCCCTTGAGTCGACAGGCCGATTCCGATGAAACGCTGCAGGTTTGAATGAGATGCATTTTTCAGCTAAAAAATGTGGCAGCACACACGCATAAAACCAATTCGAAAAGTTAAGAGGCTCCCAATATATCCTCGACCACACCCACCAAATTCAGTTTTGATACCATGTCCGAAGTCGGCGTCTTCCCCAAAGCACCAACATCGGTCAGTGCGACCAAGCTGCCTTTGTATGACGCCAGAATGTCGCAATTATAGGCGGAGAATCCACTCAGAGCTGACGCTCCAGCAGTTGACTGACTAGTCTGGAAAGAACGTAAAAAAAAGGACGCGTTTAACACCGACGTATTCTGTAGTTCACACGTGACTGAAACCTCAGGCCGACCGAGTTAAAGCCAACTTTTTACCGGCACCCAGGAGCTTGAGCCAATTTTGGCCAATGCGTTCAGCTGTAGTCAAAAACAGCTGAACGCATTGGCCAAAATTGGCTCAAACTCCGACCCCCATTTTTGCTGGGTGCCGGTAAAAAGTTGGCTTTAACTCGGTCGGTCTGAGGTTTCAGCCACGTGTGTACAAGTTGAGTTCGTCGAGTTTTACCAAAGTTTTTTTAGAGCCATTAGAACTGGTAGTCCTGTTCTGTTTGATGGTTAGATCATCTAAGTAGATCTTCCACCAATCGGGATTGTAATCCTTCTGTAGACTCCTGATCGAGTTAAATTGTAAGAACGTGAAGAGAAAGCCAAACATCATTACCGTAGATTGATAGGGGTGGTGCTCCATTATTAGGACTATTGTATCTCAAAAAGGGGTACGAACCTTAATTTGAAAACAGCGTACGCCGCAGCTGCCGTCACAGCCACAACGGCCAGTAACGGGATCACAATAACCGCTGCAACCATTCCCGGTGGCAGTCTCTCATCAGTCTTGCATTCGTCATTCTGAAAACCGCACCGCGGTTTGTCCGGTGGCATCATACCGTGGTTTGAGAACCACAACGTGTCGTCCACTTGAATGACCGTCTGGTTGGTCGTTGACGCCACAAATCTAATCGCTAACTGAGGAACATTTTACGATTGTTTTCTACTCCGAACTAGTGAACTTTCCCCCCCCTACATACCTTATACTCTCCGGCAGTTTTGTCAAATGTTTTTAAATCGATATCCCGTTGTCGTTCTGCGTGACTCCCGATGGCGTCTGTCTGCCCGATGTGTAGGGGTGAGCCGGTTATTCCAACGTAAGTGGAGTTGATTATTCGGGAGACCATGGCAGTGCCGTTGCGGAAGTTCAGTCCCGCAGCCAACATCCAAGTGACCTCCTGTGCGTAGATCATGATACTCTCGTAAAACCCCATCACATTCGGATCAGGCTAAACAGATGGAGCAAAATAACATTCATAATTGTGTAATGACTATATAGGCATAGTTTTTACAGTGATTCAGCTAGGACGCCTTCATAAACGCGGTCTTCCTTCGTTGATATACTGGCCTTTTCGAGCGCTTGATAAGAGTAGTTGTATTTGGCTTTGGCGTTCCGTTTGATCATAACTGCGAGGTACTCATCCAGACTGTTGACAGCGATCTCCGAAAGCGACATTACAAAGAGGCTCTGGAAGGCTTCACGAGCGTTCTGTAATCAGTTGAAGCGCAATTAAATCAACTAACTGGTCCCTTCTACCAAAAATTGTCCATTAATCATACGCACACCGTCATCTTTGTCGTATTGAAGGTAACTTATTCGGCCCCAATAAGCCAGCTCATGTAGCTCAACGGCCATGAACAGCTGGCAAGAAAAAGAAGGTTAGTGTTTGCCTTCTACGTGTAGCTTCGAATTGCAGCAAGGAGAGACGCATACGTATTCTCCTTCAGTCATTCCCATGTTCCTTCCGTTAAGCTGTAACGCAAGGAGATTCGTAAACTGCGTTGTGAAGCTTCATAGCGTCGTCCAGAGAGGAACGCAAAGTTCCCCGGAATCACTCACCATGAATTGACGAACAATTAAAGCGTGCGTCAAGACGACTATTACTGTTGTTTCGAAAGCAGAAATGAATAGAATTAAATATCAGCTATAAGTTTGAAAACAGTCGAATACATGGGGAGATTAACGCGTTATTGCCCTTCAAAGTCAAACCTCTGGAACGGTTTTTGGCACCCTCCAAAAGGGCTCGTATGCCGTCCACTGTAATGGACTTTCCGAAGAAGGGTATTTCTGCCGAGTTTCGGAATATCTTTGGGTTATTTGACCGGAAGTAGTTCATTAAGTACTTTGACGTTAGCGAATGGAACGTGTAGGAGTCGTCACGGAATACAGAAATGTGCGAGTAATTGTTCTCGCTGAAGAAGGTTGAGAAGGCACGAGCCAGGTTGGAGTGTCCGTAGGAAGTGCGGAGCAGCAGAGGGAACCGGTTTCGGGTGCCGTTGAGTGCCAGGGACGAGGCTCCAGCGCCGGGGCAAGCGAACATAGGGATGTTGTATTCCTCGGCGATGCAATAGAGCGCCACCGCCGACGACGCGCATCCTGGAAAAATAATTATGTTCATCTCACTATGAGATAAATTCAAAGAAATGCAGTGTAGACAGTGAGACAAACAGGGAGACAGATAGGCATTCTTATGTAGATTGACTTAACCGATTCCGACAATAGTATCGCACGTGACCCCCGCCCGCATCAAATGGAGAAAATTTGTCGGTGCGCTGTGCTGAATCTGAGAGCAGGAAGGTCCGGCCGATTGAAAGACCGTGCGAAACCTCACCGAATCCGGCAGAATGTAATTATTAGCATTCGTAATGGCCAAATCGACTGTCGCGGCTACTCGATTGTAGGTGGGTATGTAGTACGAATCATCTTCTAGGGTTACACATACGGTCAGGAATGTGGTCGTTGTATTCGATTCGCGTTCTTGAACAGTGGACTGAGGAATCGTTTTTAGCACCACGTTTTCCGCCAAAGTCTGCAACGGTGTCGCGAGAAAAATCATCAGAGCTGCGCTGAAATCTAACCATATCCGACACATCTTCCTGTTATCAAGCTCGATATCAATGGGGATCAACTGACAGTCATCGTGAAAAAAAGATCTTCCGTACACTGTTATACGGTTATGGGTGTATGGGATTATTATCATGCATGAATAACCATCCGAACAACCCGTTTGTTCATGAGGAATGACGTACGGCGGGGGAAGCACAACGGGTTTCCCCCCACTTCCTGGCTCCTCGCGGGAGCTACCACTCATCATATTGACTTCGAGAGCCCTCACCAGGTACTACGTACGTACTTCAGCCGCAGAAAACGACTCGTGGTAAGAGGTCCTGAGGATGGAGGCAGACGTCCCTCGATGAGTCTCTCAGTTTATTTGTGAGATGACAATTCCATCGGCGTTCCATACTGTTGAGACGCTGTCCGTGATGCGATGGTCCTACAGTAGTTTTCTTGTCACACGAATGGCAATGAAGTACTGGCAACGGCTGCATTCAAAAAGGGCAGCAAAACATATCCAGCAAGTATAGCGTCGAAATATTGTTCATCATCATTAATATCCACAATGTTCTGTCCCAGGCAGAGCTGTGCCGCTAAAGGCTCCATCGTTGAAACCGCTAAACCCGCTAATGGTAAATTTTCTTATTCTATAAATCCATTTCAGATGCCTTTCGCTTAACGCCGCACTGGTAATCTAGCACATCACTATTGATGTTCTCGAAAAACACCCGAGATAGCGCTTTGAAAAAGTCTGGCTATTTCTACATTTACAGGAAACACTTTTTCCAACTAAACAGCGATCTGTAGACTAAGAAAATTTACCATTAGCGGGTTTAGCGGGTTTAGCGATGGAGCCTTTAGCGGCACAGCTCTTGTCCTAGGTCAACTCCGAGCAACGGGAACACACAGAAGTCTTAATCAAGTATCCGATGGGCGATAGGCAGTGGAACTACTGCAGTTAAACTCCAGACGTCATTTGTACTCATCAAAAAATGCGTAACAAATCTCGCCAGGTAAACTCCGCCAAGCTAAACCACAGCAGCTCGGGTCAACAAACTCGGTGCAGAAGGAATAACTAGACGCGAGTCTTTGAGGATGGTACGATCATGGAGGCGGTCTCCGCTCTTGAAGCTTAATTAAATACGTACTCCCGCAACGATATATGTAAATCAGACCGAGCGAAGCGAGGTCGTCTTTCTTTGCCTTCATTGGCTTAGTATTTAACGATGTCTGTGTGTCCGTCACGGTCATTGTGCTGATTCATGTTGGGCCGTGGTCGGCGATGCATCCACGCGCATGATTGGTCGGCTGAGTGGACACGTCAGAATGGTTTCCTGGACTCATTGACTGCTGGAATTACGCCGATTACTCCATCCTTCTTTCAAGTAAAAATTATTCTTTGTGTAGAAATTTGGATTTGGTGTCAACTATGCATTCACATTCGCTTTATTACTCTCAATGTTTTGCACTTCCGTAATATTCTCTATAATACTTCAATACGCCATATTTTCAACTGGTACGAGTACTTTAAGCATCGACAGAGAATATGATGCCAACTTTTACTAATTTACTCTCTTTACTGATTTTACTTTATAATGGTAGCTGTAATACAGATCACTAAAAAAACGGCCAAGTGACAGTTTGCATAAAATATGCGCTGTGCAATATTCAGGCCTCAGGTTCTCTGCCAATCAAGATGACATGTGTATTTGATCACGGCACTTTAGTGAAATCTGTTACTGACATCGTCGCTGCTCGGTCTTCCCATCGATTGCATTGAATGTTGAATGTACTGTAAGTGTTTTCTATATTCGAAAAACGCTGATGTTAGGTCACCTAGAAGTCAAAACTCTGCGGAATCGAATTCGTGCATCTTCAGCTCGCCAATCGCCTCCCAGCAGCCAGTAAGTCGTCAGCATGCCCTTTCCCTGGAAACGCAACGGCACATTCTTTGGATGCAGTTCGTCCCTAGCTGTTGCACATATGCTTGTACTATTAAGTTGCCTCACAGGTTCACCTTCACCGGGACTGAACCTCGTTCGACGGTCCTGTAGCCTCCAATGTTCTGCAAGAGCTCGTTGATCTCCGTAATCTGGATCTTCATGGCTGCTAATCCGTCGAACGATGACTTAAATCAAGGGCAAGGAACACGTATGTTCTGTAGCAGCTGGTCTTCTCACCTTCCCCGGTAGATTCCATTTGGGATGCAACAATGACAGTGTCCCCAAACCTGAAATGTCCAGCACGGGATACCATTTTAATTGAACAAATCTTCAGGTGCAGAGACTAAGCCCGACTGACTGATGCCAGACGGACTTTAGAGACCCACCCGTCTATCACAAGCACTTACAGACAGTGGCGAGACATTTTCCCCTAGTGAACATTACACATAAGGAAAAGCATCGTTTCTTACAAAAAACCATGCTTAAATCTTCCTTATTTTGTAAGAAATTTATAAGCCGTAATATACAGTATGCACATTTTATAAGACCAAATAAAGTTATAAGCTCAGATAAATTTTATAAGACTTGGTTTAGCGCCGCCGGAAATGCAATCCAAGGCTGCGACTGTCCTTTCCCTGTTCAATAGGCACGTTGCAAAAACGTGTCTAACCGATTTTGGGACGAAAACCGCTGAAAAAAAACTGAAATCTTGGCAAGAATTGAATCTAAAGCATCCTAAAGCTGACCTGAAGAGCATGCACTATCCACTGAGCCAACACACACATAACGTATCAAACGGAACTTTTCCCTGGCCTGTGATAACATTCATATAAAAGTTGCCGAAAAACGTGCTTTTTTGACATGAAATCACTAAATAATGCTTCATCGTTTCCCGTGAAAGAGTAATAATAATTAACTACGGTCAGTACCTTAGCATTTTTAATATTGGTTAAACCTAAAAACAACATTCAGTGGCAGCAATTTGATGATTTCGTTTTGTTGTATATATGTTCCCTTGCCAATTGACCACTGGTCATCTTTACCTGCTAAAACTTTATAATAATTTTCAGAATCTGGTCTGACAACTTAAAAGCATTTATAAGATCTGAAGATGAAACCTAAGAATTTTATCAGTATATTTATATGTGCGATAATATTTACAAGGATCCATAACATTTTATATGGTCTATAGCAAAAAAATATAAGATATTATTATGGGTCATATATTTTTCCTGATATTCAAAATCTCATGTCACTAGGGAAATGAGCGAATATCCTTGATCAGTTCGATGGGCATGGAGGCAATTGCGGTAGCGTGCCGGCTTCCCGAAACCTAACAATGAACAGAGTTTCGAGACCTATGCATTATATCAGCTTCAGCTACATGGTACAGCGGACTACAGTCGGGGAAAAAAAGGTCGACGATAGGAGGGGTTTGTGACGTCATGCGCAGATTAATGTGTTGGTGCGCCAACCAAGACAAACCTACTTGTTCTGCTGCTGCCTACCACAGTTTTTGTCGTGTGTGACTCAACATGATAGAATTCACAGAGAAGATAGTCCATCAGACTTGAATGCGCAATGCGCGCAAAGGACATTAACACAGCGTCCACACCAGAACCTTTCGTTGATTGTCCGATTTTTTAACAATTTAAAGTTTGGTAAAAGCACAGTATATATACAGCAAAATTTTGAAATTTGGCGATAGCCAATCGATAGAGGACGTCAAGAGCAATCGATTAAACAAAATTTAAGTGAGGAAAGTCAAAACTGAGGGAGATATGGCAGTTCCAAATCGGGGTACAATCAACCAATCAGCCATCATAATCCCATGCGCAATGCACGAGGTGCAATGCACAAACCTGGCCAACGGCTCTGTTATTCATTAATAAATATATAATAATAATACACACATATATATATATATATATATAATAGTTAATACATGGTCTTAAACCCATGAGTAGTTTTCGTCATAAGTTAAGTTTTCCATTTAAAAAGTCAGACACGCAGTTTGAGCTGCACCCCGTGCATTGCGCATGGGATTGTAACGGCTGATTGATTGATTGTACCATAACTTGGAACTGCCAAATCTCCCTCAGTTTTGACTTTGCTCACCTAACTTTTTTTTGATCGATTCCTCTCAATGTCCTCTATCGATTGGCTGTCAAAATTCGAAATTCGATATTTCACTGTATGTGTACTGTGCTATAACCCGTAAGGGTCTCGCGCCATGATAATTGAATTAAACGCTTTTAATCAAACAATTGAGACAAGCGCTCCGTGTTGTTCGTACACTGTCGTCTGTGTGAATCCTTTCATGTTGAGTCACACACAACAAAAACTGTGGTAGATAGCAGCAGAACAAGTAGGTTTGTCTTGGTTGGCGCACCAACACATTAATCTGCGCATGACGTCACAAGCCCCTCCTATCGTCGACCTTTTTTTCCCCGACTGTAGCACACCATGTACGCGTCCCCAATCGTCTCCATTTTATAAACGTCAAATTTTTCAATCACGTCGTCAAAAACGTGTACAGTCCGTTGAGGGGCTGACCACTTCTCTAGGACTGCCGGCCGCGGCGATGGTCGTGAAGCCGACAATGTTGCTGAAGTAGATGCTGACGTTTTCGTAGGCTTCCGGGTCGACGCGCTCGCCCCTTGTTAACGCAGCCGCCACAAACATGAAAATTAACCAAGAACCTATGTTAGTCCTCGACTAAGAAGGCTACGAGTATATGAAAATTACTTGGGAAGCAGCTGACTGAGGAGTTGTTCGGATCGAATTTTCACATTCATAAACTGTTGTTTTTCCCGCTACTTTGATTTCCAAATCCATTGCATACTGCTCCATCCGTTTGAACAGCACATCAACGATATTATCACCGTAGTCGCCGATTACTTTTTTCAGACGCTCTTTAATTTTTGGAAACGTTGGTCGCTCAACGGGGATCTCTTTCCAGCAGCGTTCCATTAAATCATAGAGCTCATTGGAGCAGTGCAGCTCGCGGCGCACGGGGTCAAACAGGCGGAATATTTGATGCCACAACCTTTATTCAAAACAATTAAACATTCATTGATACATGTGAATATACTGCAATAAGCACTGCAACAGAATTACTTTATTTAGAATCTTTCGCTCGGACATTTCTAACGGATCATTCGGGAGCTGAAACGTCCCACTCCGCAAACTTATTTTTTGTATAATCACAGCGAAGCTGTAGACGTCGCCCTTCTGTTCCAATGACGTAAAATCGTATTATTTCAACTGCAACGGCGGTAGTCAAACGGGCATTAAGGTTCCTGGGTTTCTTCTGGCGGCATTGATTGACCGCAACAGTTCAGGCGCTCGCCACAACAGTAGCTCTACTGACCGGTCCGGATGGTCGTGCAGGCGATACGGCATCAAATAGGCCGGACCCCAAAATAACGGCAGGCCGTGAATCGCGTGAATCGCGTATCGATCAAACAGACGTGCCCGTTCAGGTTCCCATGCGATATGATCGGACTGGTATGAATGAAATTCATTCCCTATATGAAACCCGAACAGCATAGTATTTATCTGAAAACTACCTCAGAGGGTTGTCGGCAACGAGAAAAATGTCACGTACAAATACAGCGTCTTTGATCAGACTGTTCTTAAAGCTCCAATCCATTTTCATGATGGAGAAACTTAAAATGTCCACCAGCAAACCTTTAGCGTAAATCTCTGTTACAATGTACTGGCAGATGCCTTCAGTAGACATGCCGATGCCTTGACAGACAGGCCGATGCGTTGACAGACAGGCCGATTCCAATGAAACGCTGCAGGTTTGGATGAGACGCATTTTTCAGCTAAAAATACAGGCACTAAATTGACGCGAAACGGTTTGCTGCTGCAAACAGCTTTGTGACAAGATTAACCACACCCACCAAATTTAATTTTGATATCATGTCGGAAGTCGGAGTCGTCGTCCGAGCGCCAACAATGGTCAGGGCATCCAGGCTGCTTTGTATGACTCCAGAATATCAGTTGTAGGCGGAAAATCCACTCAGAGCTGAATGTCCAGCAGTTGGTTAACTCGTCTAAAACGGACATCGAAAAAATGCAACTGTAAAGCGGATTGAAATGATTAATTTCGTCTAACAACTACCAGCGTTTTCTTAAACACGTTAGCACTGGCAGTCCAATTTTGTTTAATGATGAGATTGTCCAAAAAGATTTTACACCAGTCAGGATTGTAGTCCTTTTGTAGACTCCTAGTCAAATAGTTAAGCACAACTGTTCTAGCCGAAAAGTTCAGTCAAAATTCGCCACCGCTTTTTGAGTATTAAGCGCTGACTGATCGTAGTTTGACAACAGCGTATACCAGAACAGCCGTCATGACCAGAACAGCCAGTAACGGGATGACAGCAGCTACCATTTCCGGCGGCAGTTTCCCGTCGGTTTTGCATTCGTCGTTCTGAAAACCGCACAACGGCCCGTCCGGCGGCATGGTCTCGACGTCGTTTGTGAACCATAACAAGTCGTCAACTTGAACCACCGTCTGGTTGAACATTCACGTCCTCACAAATTTGATGGCGAGCTGATTCCCGTCCGAATCAAATGGAGAAAATTTGTGGAGACGCAATGCTGAATTTGGGAGCACGTGAGTCCAGATGACTGGAAGACCGTACGAAACCTCACCGAATCCGGCAGGATGTAATTATTCGCATTTATTAAGCGAGATCGACCGCCGCAGCAACTCGGTTGTAGGTCGGTATTTAGTATGAATCATCTTCCAAGGTCACAACGATGGTCAAGATTGTCGGTGCAGTTGATTCTGCATCTCGAACTATGTATTCCGGGATTGGCGCCAGCAACACGTTGTCTGCCAAAATTCGGATCGGTAAAAAAAAAATTGCAAAACGTATGCTAAGGGAAGGCGATTTTGAAATCATGATCCTGTTTTGAGTGTGAGATTTAGCTTGTGGCTAACGACATTGTCGAGACAGGCGGTTGTAGAACGGTCGTAATTATTGCAGTATGAAGACAGGGAACCGTGGTGAGCAAAAATGCAGACGAATGGATGAATATACAAACATTGATTTTATCCTCAAGGGGATCAGCCAGAAACCCAAACGGTTTTATCCCTAATAGGAGCACCTTACGTAATGGGCGGCAAGCGCTCATCATTGATGAGAGCCCTTTGTAGCAGACATATTTCCCCCCCCCCCGCCGTATGCATAGGGTACGCCGGACGTGCCTGTACGGTGTATATATGTCTTCGAAACGGATGAGTCGGTTCTTGGTAGGAGGAGCCCCTCCATAATCATGTCACGTCTGCTACATTGATCACAACGCAAATGACACTCACCCTGATGATCTTTATAGCCGAACAGAAATACGATGTGAATTGTCCTGTATACTTCGGTACTAGTTTGGTGCAGTTTAGTGAATGGTTGTTTCGGAAAAGTTATACTCACATCTACCGGGTCGTAGCACCGTTATGTCCCATCAAGTAAATGTAATGAATTTCATAGTGCACATTCCAGCCAGCGGAGACAACAAATATTCCTGCTTCGCATATGAGGGCGCGCCGGGCGCTGAAGAAGTGGATGTTGGTGGTGGGTTGGTCGTACAGGCGAATCTCTCAATCGAAAATACCACAAGTGTTCTAAAACAGTAATGACAGACGTTTTTATCTGGCACGACTGTGTCACAAAAATTGTAGAACAGCGAAAAGGTCACATACAAGTCTGACATGTCTGACATGACTGTAGTGTTTATTATGAAGTACGACATCCCCATCAACGTGATGTTTGTTAACCGATCTGATGCTGTAAGTCCGCTTCTCAAAATATCATAATTGTCTGGCGATCCCAACCACCTGCCTATCAAAGATACCGG
Source organism: Hypsibius dujardini (assembly GCA_001579985.1). Lineage (NCBI taxonomy): Eukaryota > Metazoa > Tardigrada > Eutardigrada > Parachela > Hypsibiidae > Hypsibius > Hypsibius dujardini. The sequence goes on along the minus strand of LRSR01009584.1, from coordinate 66,006 downwards.
TAAGGATCGTAATATAAAACCGGCATCCAAAGAAACTGGTATCCATCCAACAGGAAGGCTTATACCGGTACGTTTAAGCAAATCACTGCAAGAGACAACGATGACCAAAAAGGACCCTAAATTTCAGTGTACTGTACGATGAATACTGTGCGATGAAATGTTAAACTTTCATCCATTTTGTACATAGCTTTCATCCTTGACATAAACTGGTTAATAAATACCTTGGAACAAAGCAAACGCTACAGGTCAGGTGGTTGATTGTTCGATTGTACAAAAACTATCCCTTGCTCCGCCCCCTTTGTCCCTACCCCGGACCCTCCAGTATACGCAATCTTGTCGTTGATTGTAAGAACCTCGGTATGTTTTTCCAGATAATTTTAAGTTCAAGGTGCAGGTTTCTAAATTCCTAGCACCTTCCATGAAGACATAAGAGTAATAATAAAGTATGGTGAACCATGAGCAGATGAATATTAAACTTCCCGATTGACGTTCAAAGCATCGGTGTTGCAAGTTCTAACATGCGTATCTCGCAAAAATTGGTATACCTTCTCGAAGGACGGAAAAAAGGGTGGACGACCGTCCACTGCGAAGACTGATACAATACCATTAAACATGTTTACTAACAATGTGTGTCAAGAGTAACAAACATCACATCAAGTTGATGATCATACTGGTGAACGAAGAACGAACTAATGCCCCTCGTTTATTCAATCAATAAAAAACGGAATAATTTCAAACGCTCTCGTAAGAATCGGTAACGATTAGACTGATGTACGCAATTCGAAAAGATTGTTTTATATGATGTGTCGGAAATGGTATGTACTGCCGGCAGAAATAGTTGGAATCATTCGGAAATATTTTCTCAAACATTTTGAAGCACCCATTGACACCGGAAATGTATCCTGTCTACATTGTATGTATTTGTGTGGCCTCCGGAAGAAGGCGTGGTGTTTACGAAACAAGATCCAGACAATGCCTTTGGAGGAAGACACAGACTTCCTATACACTGAGATGGACGGTATCAGCTGCTAATTATATGGCGGTCAGTAGCGCCACTCCAGGAACTCCTTCTACAGCCCCGGCTAGTAGCAGGTCTTAACCAATCGCCGCCCAAATCTCCTATGCCTCTTCAATTGGGCAGACCGAAGCGTCGGACGAAGGAGGCGATGAAGAGGGCGGAAATGGCGGAGGTGACACTAGTAGTGACGCTGCTAACTGCGGCGGGGCAGATTCCTGTAAAACCCTTCAGCGATAATGTTTTTATCATAAATTTATCAAAACGAAGCTTTACAATTGTTTTGCATTTTCAAAGAAACTGAATCGCACATTCGAAAATAATAAAGGTTACAAAATTGAGAGCTCTGGAATTAATGAAAAATAAAATTGCGACAAAGAAATATCTGCTATTTAACTAAAATAAATAATAGGCAAATTAGTTTTGAAGGTGACGTTCGAATAATCGGTGATATGCGGTGATGCTTTTCGAAACAGTGAAGTTAGTTGTGTGCTTTTGATTCCTTCGTTTATATATTTCCCAGCAGGCAGTCTTCCGTTCTTAAGCGCAACCGATAGAGTACATTTAGGTGAAAGCTTCCCTTCGACTGCACATTTGATAAGCAGAAGCAGCAGAGATCAACGATTTACGCAAATTTGCACTCTAGCATCAGAGAAGAAGAACAAAAACAGATAAGAAGCATAGGGGGCGGAGCATTGGGACAACTGCCCATGGCAAACTTTTCTGCCGTTTGACATGCTTTAGAACGATTTGTTTATCCTCTAGCTAGTTAGGGAAGAACTTTCTTTTGAGCAGCAGCATTTTGAGGAAGGAAATTCGAGTGCGGAGTACTTCTGAAAGATATTGGTATTCCGTCGCGGGTTTTATTTCCCTGTTTCAGGCCCTGTCACTAAATTTGCGAAAATCTTGTTACTCTAGGTCGGTATCGGAGTTCCTTGACGGGTCTGATAGTTTAAACCCCTGTGGGCTATTCTTTAATCCGTTTCTGTCAATATCAGAATGATGGCCGTTCGTGACATGGCTGATAAGATTGCGTTTATTGCTGGAAGAAAATGAGGATCATATTATTTTTTGCTTGTACTGTTTTTAAAATTACTATTTATCAGGGGCAACTATATCACCTAATAAACTTCTGCTTAATAAGACATTTTTAGGTCCGACAAAGAACCATGCAAACGTGAGGGCAGGGTGCCGCATCTGATGAGCGATCTTTACTGAGGGATATTGGTGCCGTCTTCCGCTCTATCCAGCCATCGACAGAATAGCCCCTCCCGTACACCGTGTTGGAAGAGGCTCTTGCTGGATGGACGGTAGGTAGGACGGATGGATGGACGGGCGGGCGGATGAGTGAACGACTGAATGGTCGGGCGGGAAGAGGAACAAATTGAAGATCCAGAATGGCTAAGCGGAGTGAGAAAGGACGAATTCAACCGAACGGGGGGGGGAGAGTTATTCGATCAACAGAGCTTTCAAAGGCAATAAGCGGCTTAACCCATCACGAGCCGGGTTTACTTGAATCTGGATTTACCAAAACCAGACCGAATGCAAAAGTATGATGAAAATCGAAATCCAAGCCTAGTGATTTTAGCTGGGTTTGAGGGTCGCTCGCAGCTTACGAAGTCGGCTCCAATAAGCATGGAAACCGGCCTTAAGAAGTACTACTTCTTTACCAGGAGTTATAGGGACCTCAATCACAATCGGCTTGGTGATAATAAGGTTTGGCATTTCATTCGGCCATCCCGAGATATACTATGGTATTTAGACATGTATCTCTAAAACGCTTTCAATGAAGCGGCAAGGATTTCGGACAGAGGCGGAAATCAGTGTATAACGGATGCCCGAGTCTCTCTTGCCCTTGATAACTATTGTGCAGTAGTGATTTTTACTGGTACTTTGCTGGGGCTGTTGTGTTGTTCACTTTTAGTTCTCTCCTTCACTCGCGTTTTCGAACTACAATTTTTCTCCCACCCACCCGCTCCTAGTTCTGTGTATGGATGGTTTCTGGCCGCTCTGCGACCGGTCAAGTTCTACGCGCCCGGCATCACGTGCCAGAGGATATAAAATCCTCACTCCTAGACGGAAGTGTTTCTGTGGTTTTGCGTTAATCAGTACTCGTCAAGAGGTTATCGCAGATATTTTGAAAAATTCAGAATCAAATCAAGCTGCATAGCAATTTGTTATAAAGAAGAGTCAATTGTATCCGAAGAAATAGCAGGCCCAGTGTGTTTCACATGCATTGTTTATTCGTTTAACTCGAGACGCTAGCTGATTGCAATTTGAATAAATTATTCTTAAAAGAAAAAAATCTTTACAGGCGGACAAAGCGGTTGACTCTTTTTTTCTAAACAAAAAATGTGTAAGGACAAAATAGAAAAGTAAATAAATGTAGCTGTCAGCAGAAGTGCAGCCACTTGGAGATTTCGGTGTGATGTCTGGGTTGGAATAAGCGGCTAACGCAGCATGAAAAATTTCGTTAATCACGATGCTAGGGTTCGGCCGGAATTGAGGAGGTTAAGAATGAATTTAGCAAAACTCTGACGTAAAAATAAGCCATAAATTAAATTCATGCAGTGCGAAGAAGTTTTTTTGTAAACTTTTTAAGAGACAGCAATTTGTCAACGCAAATCAAATAAATAATTAAGAACTTGGTCGCATTTAATTGTAGCATTTAATTTTGTTAATTTTCTTACATGATTTCGTGAAAATAATTTTTTTGAATTTTCTTACGTCCCATCCTGAAAATATCTTGTTAATTTGTATCCTTCACATCATGCAGTAAATTGAGACTTATTGATGCAACGTTCGGGCTATGCATCAATGGATGCCAGTGGTGAAAAAAAAACTCATTTGAGAATGTTTTGAAATCCCAAGGTTCACTGCAAGTAAGAACCCCAGGGCCCCAGTAATGTTAAAAGAAAAATCTCGATATGCCTAATTGTGACGAAGCGTGTTGGTGTGGTAACTTGTTCGATGCGAAGTACCACTGCTCTTGCATCTCGGGTTGATGGTAGGTGGTTTTTAATCTATTGCAATGGTACGAGGATTAGCTAGCAAGTTAAATAATATTCATTGGTAGCTTTGCACGTCCAAAATTTGGAGGATGTGACGGTTGGATCGCATGGCCTCGCGCCCAATCCATCACTTTCCCATGCGGCTTCCCATTTAGTTTCATATCGCCTTTAGAGATCGCGACTCAATTACCAAGTGGAGTATCATTTCCGCAGTCAAAAGTGTCATCAGTTGGATGTCTAAAAAGCGAACTCGTCGCATTTCTCTTCAGACACCCATTCGGTTTCATGCATTCCATTTTGTAACCTCATTTCCGTCAATAATACTTCATTCCGTAATCATTGTGGTTCACGATCACATTCAGACAACGAAAGGCGTTTCTTGTAAGTCGCTACACGAACTCCAGCCCAGTGGCGCATACTAGAGGGTGGCAAGTGGGCAATCGCCCCCCCCCCGTCCGAAATCGAAAAAGTGACCCAAGGGTAACCCCTGACGTTTTTTAGAGTAAAAATAGCAAAATCATACCAATGCTCCTCCCTTTGGATTTTTACTAAAATCTTGCCCCCCCGGAAGGTCAAGACGCGTCTATGCTCCTGCCACAAGTTCGAGTTAGGCGTGTGCTTTACGGAAAGCCATCAACAGACATCTCGTTGGTGACTACGGCCGACTGGCTGTAACATCTTAAAGATCAGACGTGCTAAAACATCGAACTATTCATTACATCATCTCAGATCTATGATCGAGGTGTTTTCTGTCTTAAGGATTATAATAAAGATATTTATGCGTGAAAACTCAATAACGCAAGCTCCTGTCACGTGTCGGCGCAGTTATGCTAATTTCTTTATTCATTCCTTCTCCGTGCGGTCCGACAGCGCTGTGCTGCTTCAACCGCATCCAACAACGGCAACGAAACACCTCGCGAGCTCCTTCTTGGAATAGCCGGCTGCTGGCCCAGAAAAACACCTACAAAAGACACACCCATTAGCGGGCATCGGGGCCAAGTGCAAAAATACACGTAGACGAGGTAAACTACTACAGTACTTTGTATTTGTACGAGGAGTCTGGCCAAATTTTAGTCAACCTGTTTTCCGGCCAAATTCGAGCCACTTGAAATATAAATAGTTAATTCAGTGTAACGAGCCCCAAGGAAGTAACAATGCTGATTTGTAGGCCTTCCACATCTGCAGAAAGTGGGGCCAGCTGAAAATTATTGGATTTCAACTTTTGAAGAAAAAATATCGCTAACAATAGAGAATCAGACAGAAACATGATTAACATTTTTCAACTACAATCGAAGAGGCACTACATGGGTTTCATACATTCAAAACACTTTATACCTTTGAAAGCGTACCCCTGCCCACTTCTTGAGCAATTTAACGGTCGCACTGTCAAGTGGTTGAATTAACCGGAAAAGGAGCTAGCATGTTTCTCCTTCTTTAACTGATCTGCGGCTCTAAGTGGTTTGGAATTGTGTAGGGAGAATACAATGACGCAACATCAAATAGATCAGATAAAAGAAGCTTTCACTGTAATTGCTCTATTGTAATTGTTCCCTATTGGTGGTAAAGGTTGCGCTCGGTATGACACATTTGACCTTCACTAAATTAGAAAACCTCGAATTTAGCCAGCAGGGAGGGATGCTAGAATTTAGCCAGATTCCTTGTATCAGAGACGAGGCGTTAAAGGTTGAAACACGTGAAAACGTGCCAGCAAATGAATTGGCTAAAATGAATTAGTTATACCGAAAGATGGCGACTTGCGCTGCCTTTTAGAATTCAAAATAAATTAACCGGAAGAAAGAACCTACAAATAGAATCTACTTCGGCAAATATTTCACCTCGGTGATAAATTACCGCAATTAAGTGTGGGTTTCGCATAGACATATCAAGGGGGAACATTAATAATTAAGTGAATCAACATTTAATTTCAAGAGGTCAATATTTTTAAATTTTACTAACCACTTCATTTGGAGATCTCAGCCGAATAACGTGCATTAGCAGCACTCGACCTTTTTTTAAACTGTGCATGCAGTTCGCCAGTAATAATATAATGTTGCATAACGTAATATTTCATTTAACATCTTTTAGATATTTGTTAAGCATTTAGAATATCAACTGAATATTTAATTTCAACATAACAAAGCATTTCAGTTAAATGGATATCCGAACGATCAGTCGGTTAGAATACTGTTTATTTTATTGTAATCACCTTCTTTAAAACCGATGACGATTTAGTTCTAATATTCTCCCCAACACCGTTTATTGAAACTTTCAGATCTTCAGTTGGTTTAGTTTGAATTTTAAAATGTTAAAAAGGGGAGAAAGCGAAAATCGGTATTTCACGTAATTGACAAACCGGATTAATGGCGCTGTAACTGTTTGTCAGCCAACGAATTCCCAGTTGCAGCGAGAGATTCGTCGAAAATTGCTTCCCAAAAAAGGCCAGGAAAACTAAGATCGGATAGATTGTTATACACTGCCATAGAAAAGAGAAAAACAGCGTCCGGCTGATCTCCATTCTTCGCCGCAAATTTCGGCTGCTTCTCCGCCTTTTCAGATCCCTCGATGTCTTCACCAGAACCACAAGGTAGCTTAATCCCATCACAGCCGTTGGAGCGTAGCTGACGAATACCGAATAGAGCAACATGTGGAAGGTAGATCCTTCTGTCGAAATGAAGGCGCAGCCTCCCGTGACCTTGCTTCGGATAAACTTGAAGCCAACCTCCGCGACCGGAAACGCGTTCAGGATAATGGTCATTACCCATGGTAGAACAATGAAAATTGCCGTTGCTTTTCGGTTGGTAATTGAACGAAAAACGTCTGGGAGGATAACGGCGCTGAGGCGATGCAGAGCGAGGAGGCTTTCGGAGAAAGCGGTGAGTGGATATGCGGAGGAAAATAATATCTGAAAAGGCGGTTGTTGTAACAGTATAATCATTTCAAACGAGTCCGGTTGGCCCGTTAAGGTCTGGTGCCAAATCGAAGAGGATTTGAATGCCAGAAGAATTTTGTCCTTTCACAGTTTTGTTCAATTAAGAAAAAAAAATTGTGGGCGACTTTGAAACATTCGTGTTTCTTGGGCTAAACACTGTCCATTGTCGAGTTGAAACAAAATTAGGAATGAAAACTGATTCTCTCACTTGTCTCCTCCAAATTTTGTTAAAATATCTATCAATCAATCAGTCAATGAGTTTCAATATTAGTCAGTTTTATTCGTTTTTGGACAAAATATCTGACAACTTTGTTTACCACTGGCCACGTGTTTTTGCACAATCTGATTTAGATAGTTTATTGTAGAAATTGTCAATAGATGGTCAAATTGATAGGTGGAAAAAAAACCACATATTTTTAGAAATTTTGGCTAGCTCACAGCCTCCGGAAATCTTTTTCACTCGAACAAAGTGAAAACTAGTTAACTTTGACAATTTCTGCCGGACATTGGTCAAGTAGCAAATGACCAAAGTATAATTTCTGACTTTCAAGCAGGATACCAACTTTTAAATGCAGTTGAGTTTAGCAACTTCGCTCAAACCATATCTGCGTGAAAATTTGGAGGTCGCTATGTCGTCATTTGACGACATTGGGCGTTATAACTCACAAAGAAACATGTATGATCGATTACTTTTTGTTTGGAAAAAGTTTTGACAATGATATTGTTAATGAGTATGTACTTTAATTAAAGATGATAATAAAGCCGGCATGTACTTGGAAAAACATCATCGCCGTCTTGTATAAATTAAACGTAATGTAATTATTTGAATAAGTAAACGATCAGTTTCAGGAGATGGTGACTTGTATTGTAAGTGTTTATCTGTACTGTATTTAGCCAAAATGTCAGGACAATATAAAATATAAATCATGCTTAATCAGCATACACATTTAAACTCCATGCCTGCATTTTTCTTTGATAACTAACTTGATATCGGCAAAAATTATGAGGCAGGTCGAAATTCGGTCCGAGAAACGGCGGGATGGTGGATGCAGGAACGGTGATAGCAGTCATGTACAGGTTGATAGCAATACAGTGGATGATCAATGGGCAGCTAGAGGATTGACGCAAGGGTTTATACACGCAAAGCGTCACCAGCAGGAGAACATTAGCAAATGTCCCGAAAACGGTTGTAATCAGGACGGCGCAGATCCAGACCAATTGAGGGAAGTACTGGAATCCTGCCGTTGTCGTTGCAGTTCCGTTGAGCGGCGGAAATAATTGTGTGCTATTGTTCATTCTTGTTTGTTTTGTTTGCAGCAAATACAAACGGGAAAAAGAATAAAACAGTTATTATACTTTCAATTAAAATCTTCTGGTCATAAATTCGCTTTATTATCGGCTGTTATTATTGGTCGAAAATGTGATGGTATTTTTGGATGTGTTGATGATTATCGTCATATTACATATATCTATACTGAATTTGTAAAAGTCCGAGATAACAAGGGAGTATAAGATAAACATACCTCTACAGAGAAATATTTGGGATAGGTCAATTGCATCATCGCAAGCTTCAACACACAGAGCTGTAAATTGCGAATACAAGTGCGTGGTTCGTATTGCTTATCCAATTTCTGCCGAAATTGTTGGCGAAGATCACGTCTGTTGGGACAAAATATGCGACACTTATCGAGTACCTTATAACACGTGCAAACAGATGAAAACCCCTTGACCAATTAAATGCGCCAATTGACGTCATTGTAACGAAGGGATGATATTAGAGCCAGTAATTATACCACAGGAGAATACTGTATACTTGATGCGAGGCAGGCACTGTATATGATCGGACACTTTCCCGGCGATTGAGGAGGGTCTTTAATAACTGTTTAATAATATAGATGGAGATAAAATGGCATAGGAAAAAGAAAACTGGAAAATTTGAACAAGGATCAATGCATTCAGAAAAATCCGGAATAGACAAACCAAGGAGCACACATGGCGCTGAAAAAGAAATTATGGTGTTCCTTTTTGCCGGAACGTGACAGTTTTGTTGTACACTCATCAGTGGCGGATTGAGGTTAACCCGGAGGGTATGGCGAGCGGCTTAGGCTGCAAGTTCCTCTCCCCTCCCACTTCCCCATTTTTGTCACCTGTTGCTTTTACGAGAGCTGACCACTTGTCCCTTTGAGTCATCTTAAAAAATTTAATGATTTGGAAAGCCCAATTGTTCCTCAATCGTTTGGTATAAAAATCTTAAAATTTGTACCTGGGTCGAATAAATGGTGTGACTATAACCCTGGGATGGAAGATAAAAACGGGCGTTTTGATTTCCATTCAGCAGTCGCGCTCGGACAATGTCCAATATTAGGGATTGAGCTTTTGTGTAATGAAAGAAACATTAAGTATTCTAAAAACATTCCGCATTTTATCAAGTTACAGGACATTGGTCAGCATCAGAAAATTGCAGCCTAAGCCACGTAAGTAAGCCTGTTGGAGGGGTGGCAACAAAATTTTGCCACCCCTTCGGCGCGGCGGGGGGGGGGGAAGCTTGAACATGTAAAACGCGTAAAGAAATTGCCCCCCCCCGCTTCGGGCTGGGGGGAGGAGCAAAGTCATTTTAGACTGGGGGGCGAGCAACGACCCATTTGGCCCATCGCTTAACCCGCCACTAACACTCATACACCGTCACTCTTTTGCTAGGACAAACCATCAGCGTTGGCGTGGAACATTTCGTGAATTAAGAGGTTCTAGTAATTTCCCCGGAGGTTCATTGCTATATGCACGTGCAAAATGGAATTTTTCACTTATGTGGAATCGGACCCAATCGAACAATCCAAATGTCAAAGGCTTTGTATATATATATATAAATTGTAAATGCCAGGGCATTGTCATGCCCCGCCAACGGGTTGGTTTGATCTATGCCGGTGTGAACTTTAAAGAGTTCGCTATCCTTTTGAGTCGGGCATTGAACGAGCCCTGAGGAGCTATTGGGATTCCGCTCGGTCAGCTGCATCGAGGCCTAATCCACGTCAGAAGAACATTGTTATGTAGTTTCGACCGTACGCGAATCATCCCCCCCCCCTCGCTACTACACACAAAATAACGGCTTAGGCTACTAGTCCCCTCCCTTCCCCCTTTTTTATATGTTTCAATGTTGACTGGTGCCCTGCAATTCGATAAAATGTGGGTTAGTTTTTCTGGAATCCTTATTATTTCCTCGTCAGAATACAGTTCAAACCCTAAATATTAAACATTGCCCGAGCGAGCGCGGAGTGAAAAACCAAAACGCCCACTTTTATCTTCACTCCGATGGTTATGCCAACACCACTTATTCGATAATGTCCAAATTTAGGGGTTTTTATAATAAATGATTGAAGAACAATTGGGCTTTCCAGAATTATCAAATTTATTATGATTACTTAATAGGACATTAGTCAGCACTTTTAAAAGCAAAAATAGCCAAATAGGAGAAAGGGAAAGGGGGGACTTGTAGCCCAAGCCCAAAATAACCCACTCCCCACAAAAAAATCCTTCCCTCCAAAATTTGATTCTTCTCTCCGTTAACGCATTCGACGACCACTTTGCCTAAAGGCCAATACGTCACCGTCTGGATTGGAAACTCATTTGCTATACAAAAATTGAAGTTTGTTGTATTCTTTTACCGGTTCTCGAATTTCGAGCACCCGGAAACTTATCCTTTATGGTGCAAGGCCAGCAGTGTAGTGCTTCTTTTCAAGAAAGGATTCCTTGTCGTGCAGTCTTCGTGGTATTTAATTTTGAATAATAGTTTTCGTTAACACTGAGTTCTATTTAGCAACAATAACCGTTCTGACTAAACAATAAAGTTAGTACTTTAAGTCCATAATGGCAATGGCTGACTGATCGAAGAACCGATCGGACCCTTACGACCCTTACGATCCTTACGATCCCCTATCATTTCTGGAGCAATAAATTCGAAGGATTCTGAGAACGGGATGGCCAAATGTCTCCATGTTGGTTTCGAAATTAAGTTCATTATTACCCTAGTACTGGTGGGGATTTATTTTGCCCCCTATTTTGGCCGTAGGACAAATTTGCGACTTTTTCATACAGCGAAGGGCACAAATTAAGTAATTTGGGATCATAATTTGTCCCCCGGATCTTATTTAAATCAAAAGGTCCTGTGCAACGCGCAGTGCGCGATGCACGCATAAATCGTGCATTGCACTTTGCACAATGCCCAGGTGCGAGACGCCAACGGTTTTCCAAAAATGTAACAGTTTGTGGTGTCGTTTGATCTGCTGTTCTCATGTTTTATTACGGAGGAAGACGCCACAATTAAAACAGGTAAATACTAGTACGGGAATGAATTGTTTCGGTCATGAATGGGTTTTTTAATTTGATTCCCATTTTGAACAGGCCGTTCAACGACTTAGTTTCTTTTTCGCTGGTCTCAGCCGGATGTCAATAATCGTCTGCGCAGCTTTGATGGAAGTTTGCTGGAATACTGCAAGAAGTTAAGTTGCGTTTGGTTTAATAAGATTCCTTTCACTGTTTGCGTGAGTGTTTGGTTTTGGTAACCGTTAAGTTTGCTCTAGGCTGGCGGTGGTTGATTGATTGATTGGCGGCACCTTTTGCTGGTTTTGCTTTTTTGTCAGTTTGATCTCTGCGGCGGTCGTAGGGTTAATTAGGAGCTTAAACCTAATTAGGGATGCAATCAAATAAATCTAAATGAAACTAGAGGTATAGGTTAACTGACCGCTGCAGATTTCGCACTGACATTAAGTTTTACCTCCAAAAGTGTTTCTAATCAATCAATCTATCCCTGTCTGTCTTGCGATACATTTTCTCAACGGCTGACATGCCAAATGCAAAATCCTGTTTTAACGGAAAAAGATTTTTATTTGTACAATATGCAGCTAACCACTAACTAGCTCAAAGAAAAATTGCATTTTTCTTTTCAGGTGGCAGGAATGAAGTTAGCTCTATTACCGACGGCGAGGGAAAACGACCGCTATTGTTGATTTTTCCCGTTTTGGCGGTTTTTTAATGGAGCTCTTGCGTTGGTTATAAAATGCTTGCCATTAATTTTCTCTTTTAGTTCAGGATCTGATGGCCATGAATCCTTTTCTGTGAATTTCGATAATGATGGTACAGTTAAGTCCTACTGGTACAAATTTGGTCCGTTCTGCGTGTGAACAAAATTTGCCATACGGCCAAAATAAAGGACGTTTAAGAGCACCAAATGTGGAACAAATTAAGGCCCAAATAAAGTCCGAAATTTCAAACAACGGTCGGTGGACTAAATTTGTTCCTTTCAGCGCGGGACAAATTTTGGCACTCGGCCAAAATAGCGGCAGTTTAAGAGCACCTTTTTTTGTCCAAAAATGTCGTGAAATTTGTTCCGAAAAAGGTCCTAAAAATGTTTTTAGGACCTTCGAAAACATGCTAGGGTTAGGGATGATTTACAAACTGATTTCGTCGGTTATGTTACAAGAAAAACTTACTTGGTGAAATCTGAAAGTTCAGAAAACACTTCAAAATTTTTCTTCCTTGCTTCTGGCTGCAGAAACTTCGATTTTTGAGAAGGTTTGATTCACAGTTTTCGGAAACCATTCCGATGACGATTCAATCTGAAATTTATTTTTTATCAGCAGAAACTCTTTAAATGTCATGGAACGGACTAATAAGAATTTCACTCTAAAAGTTCGGATCAGCTTCGAGAGTGGGCTAGGCTCTGTCCCTCTGGTATGGAAAACGATGTTGCTACTGCGGTAACGCCCATCGATTCTAAAGTGCATTTTGAACGAGGCACTTTCAAAGTACGTGAAATTAAAAGTTTTTACACTCAAAACCAGGCGAACGATAAATCCTTCAGCGTTTTCCGCATTTTGAATACAAAGTAGGCATAGCATTGCCGATTGCCGAATCAATTTAATAAATTGGAAAATTAAAAATTTGCCGGTGTCTGTCACTCAAACAACGCAACATCTTGTCGTCCCCGTCGGGTGGATTGATTGATTGCCCGGACTGCGGCCGCCCATCGAAGTCTCTTAGTCGCCACAAGGGGAGCACGCCTGTCTCACAGCCCCAGCCAACAACATCTACCGTCAAATAGATCTACACGCTCCCACTACGACCGCCCCTGCTACTACCGTACCAGCCGATCTGTCAACAAAACTCTCCCATGACGCCAGTCCAATCAGCTGAGTGAACTTTTCCCAAAGTCGGCACGTTTTGCGGTTTGCGTTTTGCGATTCATTGATTGGCATGCTATCCGCAGTTCGCAACGTCGGCGGATCCGCTGATTGGGAGAAGCTATTACTGTTTCCTTACGTCATCTTTTCCCTCTCAACAACGAGGGTGAAGAGAACGATGTGTTTGACGACTTTGGTGAAAGTTTGGTGGAGAATCTGTCCCGCGATGCAGATACCATGTGGTCCTGATGACATGACGGAGGAATGTCAATTTTAGTTCTGGTCGAAATAAGAGTGGTAGGTCGACACACAGTCGACAAACATTGCATAGCTAATCATTAGAGTATCGTGTTTTATTGGAACAATCGTTCGAAATCCAAGCCGTGATTCTGGCTGAGTTCGAAGGGCCGCTCGCAGCTCACGAAGTCGGCTCTAATAAGCGTAGCAACCGGTCCTGAGAAGCACCACTTCTTCATTTACCAGGAGTGATAGGGTCTTCGATCCCTACCGGTTTGGTGATAATAAGGTTCGGCCATCCCGAGATATATTATGGTATTTAGACATGTATCTCTAAAACGCTTTAAATGAAGCCACAGGTATTTTGAAATTTCAGTATCAAATCAAACTGCACAGTGATTTAGTATCGAGGAGAGTCGATTGTATCCGAAGAAATAGCAGGGCCAGTGCGTTTTTTATGTGTTTTTTATTCAATTAACTGAAGCTGATGGCAAGTGGAATAAATTATTCGCAACCGGAAAAAATCTTTGACAGGCAGACAAAGCGGTTAACAGATGTAGCTGTCAGCATAAATGCAGCCATTTAGAGATTTCGATGTGATGTTTGGGTTGCAATATGTGGCTGATGCAGCATGAATAATTTCGGTAATCATGATGTTAGGGCTCGGCTAGAAATTGAGGAGAATAAGAATGAATTTAGCATAACTCTGAAGTAACAATAAGCCACAAACTAAACCCATGCCATGAGAAGAAGTGCTTTGTAAACCTTTTTAACCCTCTGGTTGCCGGGTGTTTTAGGTATACGGGTAGTGCTGGGTCAGCCAAAGTTGGCTTAAATAGGGAGTACCTAACTTGTATGGTTAACATGACAAGGGTTCATTTGGCACTTTCCCTGCTCAGTTAGTGCCGTAGCGCCAGACGGCGCTGTTGCGCCTCCACACAACAACCTGACAACATCTGACATTTTGCCAATAGGGAATCAAAACATCTTCCTAGTGAGTTCAATTTTTTCATTCCGCTCTCGATTGCTTGTTTATTTCATTTTCAACTGGATTTCATTGGTATGGTTGTTGGCTAGGACCATTTTTAATTTCGAAGCCCGGAATTTTTTTTTCAGCACGTACCGCAAGTTAGTATACATGCCATTTAAGTTTAAGCCAAATTTGGCTTAATGAGTTCTCACCACTTCCGAAAGTTTTTTTCAAAAGTTGTTTTTACTTTATATTTTACGGTTTTGTTAGAGGATCAAAGCAAAAAACCGTATCAAAAAAGTGCAAATGCTCGATGAGCAAATGGAGTTTGAAGGAAGAATTAAGCCAGTGTAAGCTGACCGGCACTCAGAGGGTTAAGAAACTGCAGTTTCTGACTGCAATTGCATTTAATAAGTAGGAACTTTTCCATATTCGCATTTTAATTTCGTTAATTTTCTTACGTAACTTTGTGAAAATAATTTTCTTAGTTTTCCTGCGCCCCGTCTTAAAATTTTTTTGTTAACTTGTGTACAGGAGGTCATGTCGATAAAAACCGACAGACGTAAATGTGACATAACTGCACGGAATACAATATTATGACACGGAAGCGGGTTGCCGAAATGTTCTGTCTCGCGCCTATGTCGTCTTTGCCATGCTGCTTCCATATGCCAGGACTCACAATCAGAAGTGACATTTGACAGGGAATGCGCAACAAATATGACTGCATCCGTGTGCACGACATACGGATGTGCGCGGTTCTTCGGTGCAGTTGACGCACGGGCGCATGCACTCTAAAACTATTGTCTTTGTTTGGACACAGAAAGAACGGATTTTAGCGCGCAATCCGCGTCGGTTTGCAAGATCTGCAGTGACGTCAATTCTTATTGTTTTACATCCTTGCTAAAAGATGAAACTGACCGTTAGAATACAGGAGCGGTTCTGGGTGCTTCTAGTATCTATTGCTTTACGGTATAAAAGGCACGGGTGGATCCGTAAAACATGTAACAGCTTCAACCCAACTCTGTCTCTGCTTAATACATTTTGTATACAGCATATATATACCACTACTTGGGTGCTTCTTAATTGAAGCTATCTAACATTGTTAAACAGGGTGCGCAAACGACATTTGAGGTGAGTTTGTGGGTTTATTTTCAAGATGTTTGTTTTGCCTTCACGAGGTTTTGTTTGCTCGTTACATTATTTGTTAAAAAATACGTTTTTATGTCTTATTTTTGTAACTTTTTTCCCCAATAAAGTGAGACCAATTTATAGTCCCCTTTAAATGGCGGGGGAGGCTTAATTTTTCTGAACTCATCAATTCAAAACTGAGCTATCTTTTCATAAGAACGAATTCATTCAGCTCATTGACCCTTTGATTTCCTCGGTTAATTTCAGCTGTTGCTCATTTGTTTTTTAGGCAGAATGCAGCTCTTCAGCAGTCTAATGTTATTGCTGGCGATGGCTGCAACGTTCGGGTCATGCATCAATGGATGGGCAACAGGCGCAGTGAAATATCGCAAAGTTTCCACCGCTACTCAACGTGACAAACGTGACCTTTCCGGACGAGACTGGCTCCCGTCACGCCGCGGTTGACTTTCATGGTGGGGGTTTATATGCTACATGGACATCCATGATAATTTTCTACGACATTTTCTACAGCGACAGTTTAAGAAAGGTCTAAACATACTTGCTAGTGGTGAAAGCAAAAGACGTTCTTGAGTATTTTTTGAAATCCCAGGGTCATTGCAAATAAGACCCCCCAGGTTCCCGCATGTGTTAAAACAAAAATCTCAATAAGCCTAATTGTGACGAAGCGTGTTAGTGTGATAACTTGGTTGGTGTGAAGTATCACTGTTCTTCCATCTCAAGAGGTTGATGTAAGGTCGTTTTTTAATCTATCGCAATGGTACAAGGGTAAGCTAGTACAGTTAGCCCCAAGAAAAACTTCGCTTGCATAACATAGGCTTTTTGCGCACAGAGAGCGATGTGGTGCGACAAGTGTGCGAATAAAATTTTTTCGATATTAGTAGATGGAGGTAATTGAACCGAGTGGCCCACCAAAAATTGGCTTATCTCGCAATCTCAAAAAACAAATAGCAGTTTACCTGTGTATAGGACTGCAATAACTGATGACTTAATTGCAGGGAAACTGCCCAAAGATTTGAATTCGAGTTTTCATCAGCTTTTTTTGCAGCTTTTCATGACTGCTGTTTTCTGTTGCTGCTCTTGCTTTTGATTGGCTGATTTAGTAAAATTTGACTTAAATATGGTCAAAGGAAGGCGAATTCCTCCTGAAGCAGCAATGGCAGTTCACACTTTGCGGCAGAAAGTTATGCAGAATTTTTGATTTCGATCGGGGTATTGAGGTTTAACGCTTTAAATTATAGTTGTTAACTGTTTTTCAAAAATGTTGTGATGTCTAAATTTGAATTTCGGTTCCGAATTTATTTTTCTCTCAATGTTTGTATTGTTCAAATGTTTATTTCTGTCATTTTACTTGTTTATTGTTTGCCTGCTTGCGTTTTGATTCGAAATATGATGTATAATTATGCATTAAGTATACACTGCATGTTCTGATCGGTCGCACAGAAACGGTTCATTTTAGGGCGGGGTTTTCGGCCAGTTTAGAAAACAAAAGTCACGTGAGCAGAGGTTTTCTTGGGACTGACTGTAAGTTAAACAATATTCACTGGTAGCTTTTCACGTCCTTAATTTGGAGGATGTGACGGTTGGTCGCACTGCTTGGCGCCCCATCTATCACTGTCCCATACGGCTTGCTATTTAGTCTCATATCGCCTTAAGCGATCGTGACTTAACTATCAAGTTGAGTACGAAGTAAAACTTTTGATTCGGCTAACGGGCAAAATCGTTTTTAATTCGGCTAGGGGGCGCAAGTGTCGCACTTCTCAATACAAGAATGAACGCACCTGCTGTGAACTGCAATGTGCCTGTGTGTGTCTGACAAGAGTGTGTAGACTGTAAGGTGTGCTAGTATGCCTGAGCTGCACCGGCGAGTGGCGCCTCTACAGCCTCAATTCCGTCACTTTTACAGCAAAATGTTTTCTTACTTTTTCAAAACAACCGTCTAAGCTCTTCAAAGATATTCCTGCCCCTCTCTCAATTTCCTCTTTTAGGCAAAATTTTGTTTGACTTTATCAAAGTTTCAACGTCTGTATTCAAGTCACTGACACTGAGGGAGCTTGGAACGCAAAAAGCTAGCCGAATTAAAAGCGATTTTGCCCGTTAGCCGAATTAAAAGTTTTACCTCGTGCTCTTTCTTGCCGCTACCATGACTTCTTAGAGCGAACCCGTCGCAAGTTTCTACAGAAACCCATTCGGCACTAAGAATTCCGTATTGTAACTCCGTTCCCTACAGAAATATCTCAATTCGTAATTATTCTGGTTCGCAATCACATTCAGACATTCAAACAACAAAAGGCGCCTCTTTTAAGTCGCTACACGAACTCCCGTCACGAATTCGAGTTAGACGTGCGCCTTATGGAAAGCCATCAATGGACATCTCGCTGGTGACTGCGGCCAACAGGCTGTAACATCACAAGGATCAGATGTCGAAAGCATCGAACTATTCTTTGTATCATCTCAGATCTACTGTATGATCGAGGTATTTTCTGTCTTAGGGGTTATAATGCAAAGATTTATGTGTAAAAGTTCAATAACGCAAGCTCCTGTCACGTGTCGGAGCATTCGTGCTCATTTCTCTATTCGTTCCTTCTCCGTGCGGTTCTCCTTGCGGTCCGACAGAACCGTGCTGCTTTAACTGCATCCAACAACGGCAACGAAACACCTCCCGAGCTCCTTCCTGGAATAGCCGGCTGCTGGCCCAGAAAAACACCTAAAAAGACACACATTAACGGGCATCATGGCCAAGTGCGAAAATACTTATTAACGAAGTAAACTTTCAAGGACTTGGTATATTTGTACGAGGAGTCTGGCCAAATTTTAACCATCCTGTTTTCCGGCTAAATTTGAGCCACTTTGAAATATAAATAGTTAATTCAGTGTAACGAGCCCAAAGGAAGAAGCAATGCTTTTTTGTTGGCCTTCCACGCCTGCAGAAAACGGGCCCAGCTGAAAATTATTGGACTTAAATTTGGAAGAAACAAATATCGCTAGAGACAGAGAATCAGACAGAAACATGACTGACATTTTCAACTAAAATCGAAGGGGCGTTGCATGCGTTTCAATCATCCAAACACTTTTTACTTTTTAGAGCGTGTCCCTGCCCACTTCTCAACTAATTTAACGGTCGCACTATCAAGTCGTCTAAACAACCGGAAAAGGAGCTAGCGTGTTTCCTGCGGCTCTAATTGATGGAAATTGATTGGTGAGAACAAAATGGCGCAACATATATCAGATAAGTAGTGGTGAAGGTTTCGCTTGATATGACACATGTGATCTTCATTAAACCAGAGAGCCTCGAATTTAGCTAGCAGGCACGGACGCTAGAATTCGGCCAGGTTCCTCGTATTAAAGACGAGACGTTAAAGATTAAAACACGTGAGAACATGCCAGCAAATGAATCGCCTATAGATATTCCAAAAGGTTGCGACTTGCGCTACCTTTTAGAATTCAAAATAAATTAACTGGAAAAAAGAACCTACAAATTAAATGTGATTGGGTGAATTTTTCACGTCGGTGATAAATTACCGCAATCACGTGTGGGTTTGGCATAAGCATATCAAGGGGAACATTAATAATTAAGTAAATCAACATTTTTAAACCTTATTAACCACTTCACTTAAATATCGTTACGGTTAAAATACCGTTTATTTTATTGTAATCTCTTTTCTTTCCAACCGATGATTATTTTCAATATTAATATTCTTTCCAACACCGTTTATTGGAACTTTCAAACCTTCATTTGGCTTTTTTTGAATTTCAAAATGTTATAAAGGGAGAAGGTGAAAATCGGCATTTCACATATCGACAAACCGGATTAATGGCGCTGTAGCTGTGTGTCAGCCAACGAATTCCAAGTTGCAGTGGGATATTCGTCGAAAATTGTTTCCCAGAAAATGCCAGCAAGAACAAGATCGGATAGATCGTCATGCATTGCCATAGAAAAGAAACAAACAGCGTCCGGCTGATCTCCATCCTTCGCCGCAAATTTCGGCTGCTTCTCCGCCTTTTCAGATCCCTCGATGTCTTCACCAGAACCACAAGGTAGCTTAATCCCATCACAGCCGTCGGAGCATGGCTGGCGAATATCGACAAGAGCAACATGTGGAAGGTAGATCCTTCTGTCGAAATGAAGGCGCAGCCTCCGGTGACCTTACTTCGGATAAACTTAAAGCCAACCTCCGCGACGGGAAACGCGTTTAGGATAGTGGTCATTAGCCACGGTAGGACAATCAGAACTGTCGTTGCTTTTCGGGTGCTAATTGAACGAAAAACGTCTGGGAGGATAACGGCGCTGAGGCGATGCAGAGCGAGAAGGCACTCAGAAAAAGCGATGAGTGGATATGCGGAGGAAAATAATACCTGAAAAGGCGGCTGTTCTTACGGTATACTTTATTAATTATTTTCAAACGAGTCCGGTTAGCCCGTTAACGCCCTGTGCCAGATCGAAGAGGATTTGATTGCCAGAAGAATTTTGTCCTTTCATAGTTCTGTTCCATTAAGAAAAAAAATTACAATTTTTCGGGCGACTTTGAAAAATTCGTGTTCCTTGGGCTGACTATACTGTTTACTGTCGATAAGAAACAAAATTGGGGCTGAAAAATGGTTCTTGCACTTGTTTCCGCCATATTTGGTCAAAACATCAATCAATCAATCGAAAATTTTCCATAGTAGTAAGTTTTGTTCGTTGTTAGACAAAAATTGGGCAATTCTGTTGACCACTGGCCACGTGCTAGTCAACAATCTGACTCAGATAATTAATTTCGGAGACTGTCAATAGATGGTCAACTTGTTGGGTGAAAAAAATCACATGGCTCACAGCCAAACCACATATTTGGCCGGCTCACAGCCTGCGGAAACCTTTTTCGCTAAAAAAATGAGAACTGGTTAACTTCAGCAATTTCTGCTGGACATTGGTCAAGTAGCAAATAACCAAAGTATAATTTCTGATTGTCAAGCAAGATACCAACTTTTAATACTAAAGCTAAAGGCTAAAGCTTCCTCTGCGTGAAAATTTGGAGGTCGCTATGTCATCATTTGACGACATTGGGCGTTATAACTCGCGTTAATGCGTATGTACTTTAATTAAAGATGATGAAATAAGGCGGCATGCACTTGGAAAGACATCGTCGCTGTCTTGTATAAATCAAACGTAATTTAAAATTATTAGAATCACTAAATGATAAGTTTCAGGAGATGGTGACTTGTATTTTAAGGGAACGTTTAACAATTACGTCAGCGCTCGATATTAGGCGGCCTTACCCCCTACCTCCCCACTATCAGAGCCCGTCAGTTTTTTTTCTACGCCCCCCCCCCGAATTTCAAACGCTAATGTCAGCGCCGTTGGAACCCCCTATGCGTCAAAATCTTAAATTTCCGATTTAATAATAAAATTTCAGCACCGATAACACTTAGTTATCCGCATTTTCAAAATCAGAACGAAGAAAGCATCTAGATCGGTAATGATGGGAATGTCGGTCGACAGTCTCTTCGTATTTCCTAGTCGTCGTCATCAAGATCTTCTTCCTCGTTCAGTGTCATGCAGAGGTGGTTCTTTGAAACAGAAATAGAAATTCCTGAGACTGGCGATTCCAATGCGCTGGTGGAGAAGGCATCAAGTAGATGTAGCCCCCCAAGTGACGTACCTGTTTTTCTGGTGGAGCTATCGGAACCTCTTGTCAGTACTAGTATGATGCTCAAATGAAGGGAAGAATAATGGCATACAGGTCTATAAAATGTTACTGAAATACACGTTTTTTCAAACTCTCAGAATCAAGGAAATGTTGAGATTTAAAATTGGTGACGTAATCCAAGGACAGACCCCCACCCCTTATACGTCAGAGCTCGTCATCGATTGCTGACACGTACCCCCCTAAATTTGCTGACATAATTGTTAAACGTTCCCTAAGTGTTTACCTGTACTGTATTTAGCCAAAATTTTAGAAAAATATAAAAGAAAAATCATCCTAAATCAGCATATAAATTTAAACTCCATGTCTGCATTTTCTTTAATAACTAACTTGATATCGGCAAAAATTATGAGGCAGGTCGAAATTCGGTCCGAGAAACGACGGGATGGTGGATCCAGGAACGGTAACAGCAGTCATATAAAGGTTGATGGCAATACAGTGGATGATTAATGGGCAGCTAGAGGATTGACGCAAGGGTTTATACACGCAAAGCGTCACCAGAAGAAGAACATTAGCAAACGTTCCGAAAGCGGTTGTAATCAGGACGGCGCAGATCCAGACCAATTGAGGGAAGTATTGGAATGCTACCATTGTCGTTGCAGTTCCGTTGAGCGGTGGAAATAATTGTGTGCTATTGTTCATTTTTGTTTGTTTCGTTTGCAGCAAATACAAACGGGAAAATAAGTCAAACAATTATATTATATTTTAATTTAAATCTTCTGGTCATAAATGGTCCTTACAATTGGCTGTTTTTATTGGTCGAAATTATGAAAGCATTTTGGATGTGTTGATGATTATCCTCTTATTACATATATGTACGCTTGAATCGCAAAAATCCGAAAAAACACAGGAGTATAGGATAGATATGTACGTACATTGACAAGTACTTGGGATGAGTCAACTGCATTATCGCAAGCCTGAACACACAGAGCTGTAAATTGCGAAAGCAATGCGTAATTCGTGTTGCAGATCCAATCCCTGCCGAAATAGTTGGCGACGATCACTTCTATTGGGACAAAATACGTGACACGTATCGAGTATCTTATAACGCGTGCAAACAGGTGAAAACAGCTTGAGCCGCTTGATAATGTGCCAATTAACGTCACTTGTAACGGAAGGATGATATTAGAGCTAATAATCATACCACATGAGGATTCTGTATACGTGATGCGACGCAGGCACTTTATATGATTGGATATTCTTCCGGAGAATGAGGAGGATCTTCATTAGCTGTTTAATAATTAAGAGGGCGCACCTTGTAATTTCCAAAGAATTTAATACTGCAGATGCTTGTACCTCCTGTTGCACTTGACTTGTCAAATGCCAAATCTGCAAATGGAAATGCCGGTGTGACCTTTGAAGAGTTCACTATCATGTGGAATCGAGCATGGTACGAGCTGTTGGGTGATTCGTTGAGGGAATTCTCGGTAAAAGCCCTGATATATCGTACAGCGGTGAGACGTTTGAAAAACATCGCGTACGCAATCTGATTTGAGACCGCACGCGCGATCGCACAACCCTGTTTATACTCTGTGAGATTCTCAACATAGGAAGAGTTGTTAATAGTCGTGAGATCGTTCTCTGGATGTCAGGTTTTACCTCTCATGCGAGCATTTCCTCCAGAGTATAAACAGGCCTAGAACTGCATAGAGGCCCAATCAATGTCACAACAGTTTTTTATACAGTTTCGACCATAGACGAATCACCCCGCCACACAAAATAAAGGCTTAGGCTACTAGTTCCCGCCGTCTCCCTTTTTGTCCCCTCCCCTTTTCTATTTTTCTAATTTTCATTTTTTATTTATCTCCCTCCCCTTTTCTATTTTTCGATGTTGACCGGTGCCCTGTAACTCGATAAAATGCGGATTGATTATTCTAGAATCCTTATTATATTCTCTTCACAAAACAGTTCAAACCCTAAAATTGGAGATTGCCCGAACGAGTGCGAAGTTAAAAACCAAAACGCCCGCTTTTATCTTCACTTCCATTTTCTCATATCTCCCCATGTTGGGGTTTTTATACTAAATGATTGAGGAACAATTGGGCTTTCCAAAATTATTAAATTTATTATTACTTAAAACGACATAAGTCAACACTTGTAAAAGCAAAAATAGCCAAATAGGGCAAAGGGGCAGGGGAGGGAAACTTGTAGCCTGAACCCAAATAACCTCTCCCCAAGAAAAAACTCTTCCCCCTAAAAATTGATTCTTTCCTCCTTAACGCATTCGGGTTTTTATACTAGAATATTGCGGAAGAGTTGGGCTTTCCAAAATTATCAAAGGGACCTTAGTCAACACCGGCAAAGCAACAGGGGGTAAAAAGGGGGAAGGGTAAGGGGAGAGGGATTTGTAGCCTAGTCCAAAATAATCCTCCCCCACAAAATAACTCCTCCCCCCAAATTGATTTGCCCCCTTAGCGTATTCGATGATCCCTTTTGCTAAAGTCCAATACGCCATGGTCTGGATTGGAATCTCCTTTGCTGTACTAGCATAGAAACTTTTATTTTTTGGCTGATTGACCGAAGAACCGATCGGACCCTTACTCCCCCCCCCAGGTATGACCTACTTGTACCATTTCTTGGACCGGTAAATTGGAACGATTCTTAGAAGGGGATGGCCAAATGTTTCCATATTATTTTTGGAATCGAGTTCAGTATTAGGGATGGTTTACAAACTGATGTCATCGGTGATGATACAAAAACTTTCTTGGTGATATTTAAAAGTTCAGAAAACACTTGAAGATTCCTCTTCCCTGCTTCTGATTGTAGAAACTTTGATTTTTGACAAGGCTTGATTCACAATTACTGGAAACCATTCCGCTCAAAATTCAATCTGAAATTGATTTTTCATCAGCAGAAACTGTTTAGATGTCATGGAACGGGAGTCACAGGAATGTCACTTTGAAATTTCCGCTTCGAGAGTGACCAGAGCTCCCTCGAGCTTCGAGAGTGACCCTCTGGTAGGGAAAACATTTCTGCTAATGTCCATCAATTCTAAATTGCATTTTGAGCGAGGCAGTATCAAAGTACGTGAAATTAAAAGTGTTTACCCACATTTCATAGCCAAACCAGGGAAACGATAAATATTTCAGCGTTCTCCGGACTTTGGAAGTTTCGAAAACAAAATACATATATAGCATTGTCAATTAAATCAATTCTATAAATCATCAATATAATATTGAAAATATTCATAACACAAGGTGGAGACAATCGCGGTCTCAAAATCGTCCCAAGCAAGCAGTGAACTTACATATAATCTCTGCAAAAGAGTGGCTCCGGTAGGCGTTTCTTTATACGAGAGAACGGCCAAACGACAGATACACATATTGTCACTAATATTTGTTCGACTTTTAATGCGTCCCAAAAAGTTAGGTTTGTCACAATCCACTAAATTTTGTCAAAAACAGGTGACTCGTTGAGTTACAAAAATAACTGCCGATCAACCATTTAGTCGTTCTAAATAGCCTTTTACAATCCTTGATGCTCCGCCTACCTGATCCGTTTTTCCTCTAAAAAATATTTCCCTCTAGGAACTTTTTGGATAAATAGAATTATTGCCAAAGATGAAGCTTTCCCTAAATTCATGAAGAAAATGGTGAATTCATGATAATAAATGTTGATCCAAGAAATCTATCGAAATCTCATTGTTTTTGTTTAAAGAAGGTGATAGGTAGTTATGACTTAGTTGATTCTTGGGATTTACCACAGGTTTTGTTAGGAGATAGTTTTATTGAAAAAATGAAAAAGTTAAATTACATTAAATTTAAGCTATTTCCAATGCAAATTGAAGACTCAAAAGATGTCACATGTCGTTGGCAGTGCATTAGTTTTGTCAATTCTAATTTGACGATAGAGAAATATGCTAAACTATTTAAGGAAGATATGGCGGGATTATTTGCAGGAATTGAGAAGCGTAATTTAAAAACTATGAATTTATTTTTATCTCCTGTTGGGATACAGGAAATAGATGATGATAACAATCCAGAGGCTCCGCGGGGTTTCCCATTCAATTCAACCATTGATTGTTTGATTTGTGCCCTAACAAATGTGACGTTCGTATTTGTTGTTGTGATTTGCCGGTCAATATTTCGAGGTTGATTCTCATGTGCCACATATTGCTCACATGTACTCGTACTGTAATTCTCATGCTGTTGTTCTCGTTCTTGTCTTGTGCGAATGATGTTTCCGTGTCAATTGAAGAATGCGCTTGTTTACACTGTAGCTATGTCTGTACGAGAAGGATAGGTCTTCGAAGCTCGGTTCAAGACTCGAATTCTCGCCTGGATTTCTAACTTTTCATTCAGTCTACTTTTCATTGTCTTTCGATCTTGGCTTCTCTCGATATTTTGTGCAAGTAATATTTCCGAAAAGCAGTACTCGTATATTCTCGTATATCGTAAGGTCAACAGGACTTCCGGGTTCTCGAAGGGAGAACAGGGCGTCTCACAAAACCCAATTTTTTTTTTCACTCTTACTCAAATATTCCAAAAATTATTGTTTTTTAAATAAATAAAAGATGTCAATTGATGATTTTAAGAAACATTTTAGGAAAATTCATGCAAGTAAGCACTGGGATTAAATTAAATGAATGACGCCTGACCAGGTCATACATTGTAATGAAGCCTTGATTGATTGAACAAATTAAGTTTGGTTTAAACAAACAATCAATTATATGTTGTTCATGCTTTAGTTATTAGTCTAGTATTTAATATATTATTATATATATATGTAATATTGTATATTATATGTTATACAATATATATATATCTCCTACAAGAGCACGTTAAAATAATTTAAATTTAAATTTAAATTTGATCTGAATTAAATACTTTCCGGAAACAATTTGCAGGGGTCGATCAAAGGATAAGAAGTGTCTGTTAATTGTTGTTAATTTTTATACCTGGCTTCTTCAATTTGTTCATCCAATTTGAGCGTATAGTGATAAAAAATATGGTGATTTGTTGTGTTGAGTGTCTGGCGACATCAAAATTGGTGGCGCAAAAACGTTATATTTCTTACTAATTTCCGGTAATGAAAGTTTAGTTTTGGATATTTTGGAGAGAACGTAAAATAACTTGCGAGCATTTTGCTCGCAGAAAAAAGTGAGATGAAATACCCATTTAATACATCTGGTGGGTAAATTCTACGTAATCATATTTTAACAGTCGCGTCATACACCGTTTCAATCACCAGAAAACTTGCGTGATACATGACGATGCGGACATCCTTCCGGAGCCGGAAACGATCGTTCGTCACACCATACCTATTAAATCGAGTCAGTTTCCTCCTGGGGGCTGCTGCGTGCGTTTCCGGTTTCTCGTGAGCACTGTAATACTGTTACGGAAGGATGAACGGTGTATATATAGAGAGAGATAGCCCAGGCAGTGCATAGTTAGAAATTCTCGCTATTCTACACGTGTCTACTTTTTAATTATGTCTGATCGTAAAATGATTTATACCGAGGTAGAGTTACGGCGACGGAAGAATCCTCAGAAACCGAATGGACATACAAAACTCACGAATAGAGATCTTCAACAAATCCTGGAAGAAATGCCACTCGCCCAAACCCGAAAAGAAGCCTTAAAAGACGAGCTCATTGAGGGTATTCTATATTACCAGCAATACTATTCTGATGTGGTAAAGAACGCCACAAAAGAAGGACTTCAATTCGCACTGAACCGGCTGCAGAAAGAGAATGGCTTCTCTCCTGATACAATGAAAATACTGAAGGAAAAGGGAATATTTACTGGAACGCTAATTATAAAGAAGCTGAAAAACCGTGCCGAAGTTGATCGTTCGACGTTGGAACAAAAGGATAAGGATATCATTAAACATAATTACTTCCCGATCCTGATCCCGATCCCGCTCGACGATGAGGCGGAACAAATTGTCGAGCTTCTCAGAAAGGTTCTAGAAAAACTATCATCTGGTTCCGTTATTCAACTGGAGCCAAAGCGAAAAAGCAATTTACTGCAAGGACTGAGCCAGGTAGGCCTTCGGTTGGATTATAACTTGTCCTCAAAGGTTCACGAACACGCCTGCACAAGAGAACTCTTTTCGGACATCGAGCATAAGATCAACCCAGAATCCCACGGCTGCGATATCTTTTTCAAGCTGGGAGATACGGACAGTGGGACCGAGTTAAAATGTCGCACCATTGATCTATCCAACATTGAATCCGACATTGAAACAATAAAATTATATATTGACATTCCAACGTTAAAAAGAGAAATCCAAGAGGACTGGGAAAAGAAGATTTTCAAGCACGGTTGCTTCTACATTCAGATCCGCAACCAAAAGACTATGGAAATCGTTCGGGGCTACCGCATATCTCGTTGGTTCTATATGGCTTACTTAAGGGCTATGTGGGGAAATGAAGACAACCGCGGCAGAAAATTAACTGTAAATTTTTCTTATTGCTGCTTCTGTAAGCATTTTCATCGCCTATTGGACTGGGAGGAATGCAGCAATGGTGATGTCAGCAAGGAAAGCAAGGAAAAATTCAACGAGTGGGTAACCAAGAGACAAGATCGTAACATATGCCAACCCCCAAACCCATTCAGAACTCGCAAGAATCCAGAAAACAATCCTTTATGGAATCCACCTGCCTACTACAATCAGGAAGAACTCAAAAGTTTGCCGAAGCAATTTTGGGATCCAACCCCATAAGCCCACCAAAGCAATAAAGAATTCGATGCGTTGCTGCAGGCATTTGAACATTAATCACCAAACTAAAAAAAGACGGGGAATTTTACCATTTTTTTTATTGTGTTAAAATTAGATCAAAATCAATTTGCTTTTATAAAATATGATGACAAAATATGGAAAAAAGAAGATGGAATAAATACATATGCATATGATCACTGGAGACCAAAAAATAGACAAGGGTAACTTGAATAATCTTCTTTAAAGCCCACATAGTTTAAAGTGTTTGGCTATATTTAATTCACAATCAGCGCTCCATCGGACCGTGACTCCTGGACTTGTTCATCTTCGGGATGTGCAGATCGGCCATCTTCCAGATTGTCCAGGCCGTGTCCATACGGATAACTCTCAGACTAGATTCCAGGCTGAACACTATAATAAGCCTGTAAAAGAGCTGGAAGCCGCCTTTTTCTAAGCTGGATGCGCTCAGCCTGTCTTTTTGTCGTAATGTAGTCTAGAATACAGGCTATACTTTCGAAATTTTCCGCCTCGTGCAAGATACCTCTCTTGAAAATTTCCAACTGACGCGGGAAATTAGTTCCGTGTGGAGACCGCGTGGCTTGGTTTGAGACTTGGAATTCATTTCAGACTTGTCTTGCTTCGCCTGGCGTTGAAAATACTAATCTGCTGTTTTTGTTCTCTTAAACATTCATGAATATCATTTCATTTTGCCTAAATTGCTATCAATTAGTTTGTTATTAAATCTTGTGTGCACTAGTACTATGAGACATCAGAGATTCGTGTTCCTGTTTTGTTGTTGTTACTGTGTGGAAGATGGCTGGATCCAACGGCTTACAACGTATCGCCTTCGCCTGCTCGGTACGTGAAGTTCCCTCTTCAAATTTTAACCTATAGATTGCTAAAAAGTTATTTTCAGCAGAGGTTTGGATTCAGTACTTGTAAAGAAACGTGCTTTCTTTTTTTTTTCGCAGATTGCTCTGCAAGCCGACAACAGAAATGGGATCTCATATCTCTTCGGCTTAACTTCCCAAACTTCGTCATCCTATCGCTTTAACTCGAATCTCGATCAAATATTTTCAGGTCAGGTCAGTCAGTGTCGTATATAGGCTGGAAATCGTGGAACATTCCAGTCTCTTCATTCAGCTATTTTGATTGGATTCCAGCCTGTTTTAACATAGTCAAAACAGGCTGGAACCTCAATGAATTCAATGAATTCTTATACTAGAATCGTCATCGAAGTTAATATTCTAACAGCTCCTTCGTCCTTCGATCAAAGAGCAGAATATAAATTTAAAACTAAATGTAGGAATCTAGGAATAGTGTTGAAAATAAATGAAGTAGAAATAAGATTAAAAATCCGGAAATTTTGCAAAAGCAAAACAAAAATTAGTGAGTACTTTTAATAAAATTTGAAAATATTTCAACCAAGACCTTAGGCTGGAACATCATATATTATAACTCAAAATTTAATTATTGCTGTGGGATATATGTATATGAAAACTGTACATGAAACAAAGTGGAGACGATCCCAGTCCCGATCGTGCCAAGCAAGCACTAAACTTATAGCCTTTGCCAAAACGTGGCTCCGGTAAACATTCCTTTGCAGGGCTAAAACAGTCCTAATTTAATACTGCACACTCTTCTAGTCGCAGTTTAATGCTACTCTTTTTTTCAGTCATATTTTGCTATGATAGGGTTGTAATTTGTCTGGTTTAAAAACGACGCATAGTTCTTAAATTATTGGTTCTTACCGATAGTTTTAATTTTCTAAAATAATAATCACTAATCAGCAGAGCAGAAACTAATACTGTAACTAGAACCAGCACAGCGGGCAACCTTTTTGAAATGGATTCACCTGAGGAATAACATCACCATCAGAAGAATATAAAAAGACATTTATTCTAAAAAATGGCACTATATATCTACAGCAAAATAGCGCCGCAGCCACCTTTTTTGGAATGGTATTTTAAAATGTTAATTTGATTAATAAACGTAATCAGAAATTGAACTTTACAATAATTTCATTTTTTGTTTATGTAGCAAAATGTTAGGCTTTTCTGTGCAGAATGGCTCCACTAGCAATTTTTTGGAAAATTCTACGATTATTAAGGTGATTTTGTATGCATCCTAAAGACAGACAAAATATATAGTAGGAGCAAAAAGTAGTAAGTATATAATGCTCTCGCTGCAACAAATGAGGAATAGGAGCTTGTATATTCCTGGCCTATTTTACATGATCTGATGAGCCCGAATGTGGTTGATTATGGGTGAATAAGTGGGATATTGCCATCCAGTTGCATTTATTGACCCTGCGAGTGCAAGTGAATTCCGTGCCCGGACTGATCGTATCCTGATAATTCGCATCCAGATGTTTCCTACCTTTTAATTCGTACCCAGATATATCGTAGCCACAGACATTTCATACCATTTGACATTTGTGTCAAGACAATTCGGTCTCGAACATTATGTACAAAGACATGCGGTAATGATTGGTACTCCGCCTGCCCGAAACGGTGCTCGCGTGAAGCACTTGCACAGAATCCTCTCAACATTGACAGCATTATCTCAATACGATTGTCTCCAGTATTCCATTTATCTTCGTACCTGTGGCCGAGCAAAGCGAGATCTGGAACCTTGTGCGCTTCGCGAATAAGAAGCCTGGTAATGGATGAGCTGCCAACCAACGAGTTAGTCAACTGAATAAGCTTAGACGCCGCCACGCTTCTTCAACAATGCGTAAATTTGGGGCGACAAACGTTAAAACATTAGAAATACTTGGGGTATAGGCGCCGTTGTTGTTAATGCATCATTCATTCAATCACAATCACCACAAACGGGCCCGCCCAAGAGCTCACCGCTCCCACCCACGAACCCACTAGAGCGCACCCATTCCCACCCACCCACTCCTTCCCATTCCCATCCATCAGTATCCACCTTTTTCAATTGCCAATCGGGGTGCGATCAGAAAACTCTTCGGGTTTGGGCTTCTTCAATTTGCACATTTTGGGATGAAATGTTGCAAAAAAAGTTATGAATGTTACACACAGTGTGTAACTATTTCAGCCCATGTTTCTTTGCACGAGACGACTGCCAAACAAAATAATAGTTCCCTCTCGTAGTGTCGCCCGATGATCAAACTTTCCTGCGTGCAGCACATCCTCTCACATGGTTCCCCAGCTCCGGCGCGCGTCCAGCAGCATCTGGATCCGCTTTTCCCTGCTCCGGATCCGGCAGCTGGATGATGTACGAAATCGACAAATCACCACTGCATTGTTAATGCGCATAAAGTGTGTACAGCTCGCCGCAGCTGCAAGCCTGCAATCCAGCTTATCGATCGGTTTGCCGAGAAGGAGATCAGCCGGATCTCAACGTATATGTTTACCCCATCCTATCATCCAGTCTTTTAAAATGCCTCTGGTCCAGGGCCTGTCTCGTGCAGCAGTCGGGAGATGTGGCTTGTGTGTTACGACATCAAGTGCCTCTTTCCACCGTGCGAATCATCAATCTCAAACTTCACATCCAGGCTTGTTAGTCCGTGTGTCCTACTCTATCCCTCTCTTCCTCCCCCCGAACCCTCTTGATGCATGTTTTATATGTGCAAAAGTTAGGCCTTTCATCCTGTGTGCACTGGCATTTCATCAGCTCTTTTGGAAAGAAAGTTCCCGCTAATCCAAACATTCCCTGCCCGTCTCGTTCCGGTCTCTTATTTTTGGCTGTTTGTGAACTTATTTCAAATGAACTTCACGACCTTGCTGCGTTAACGGAAAACGGACACTTGACTTGCTCACACCTCGACCCAACTTGGCAGACTGTTTTCGGACGCGTGACTGATTCATCCGTTTATTCACTCAAAAGGTCAGTTGTTCTTAATATTCCTATTTAAGACTGATTTGGTAGAGCAAGGTCCACGAAGTAGCATTGATGGATAATGAAATATTCAGTCTCATGTCATAATTTGCCTACGAAGAGATATGCATTTGTAACCATTAGGATACGCTTGCTAGGTCGCTTCTGATGTTTATGAATATGAAATTGTATCATTTTCACATACAGAAAAAAACGTCTTCAGCACTTGCGATTGGAAGTAGTGATTGGGATTCCTATATTGACACGCTGATTTTGTTAAACGAAAACTGAAAAAAATTCGTAAGCAAACATCATCATTTGAGAGCTTCTGAAACAGGACAAGACACTACATCCATTCAAACGGGCACAATTCGCGAATATTTTGTATTTCGAACAGGTTTAGCTACCACTTCAAATCAGTACCGCATTTTTCTAAAGCTTTTTGCCTTATAAAGTGTGTTTGTAATAATTTTTCTGTACAGTAAAGAATGATTTTAGAGCATACTATATACTCGAGTTACTGTTAATAAACCTAGAAAATTCATTCAACCCATTCTACTTTTTTGGAACATTCCAAAATAATTGTTTCTTTATTTTACTTTCCTCTTAAAATTGTCGACGAAAAACATTCTGGCCTTGGTAATTTCAGCAGTCAATCTGACGTCTGGATGGAAATTTATGTTTTGTTATTTGCCATGTCTTCTTGATTTTGTTACCCTACTCTTAAAACCGTAAGATTTGTAGCAATACTTCAAAGTAAAAGGATATTGAAAAATTGATTTTGACAAAGATGCATCGTTGTCCTCTCAGTGGTTGGTACAGTCATACAGTAATATCCGTTGGACTTGCAAGTTGCAGAAGAAACAAATCATTTTGGTTGTGAATTTTCTTTGTGCTTTTTCGACAATTTTTGTCCGTTTTAACTATTGCCACCAGTGGCGCGCCGACGGGGTGTTTTGTTGATCTAGAACCCCCCTCGAAAGTAAAAAAAGTGCCCTAAGGGTCCCCCATTTAAAGGAAAACACCATGATGGAGAATTGTCATGCAATACTCCCCCCCCCCTTACGTTCTATCGGAAATATTTTTGATACAAAAACAAAATTAATTTCGAAAAAAATAACACCCCTCTCAAACCAAAGCTCGGCGCGCCACTGATTGTCACCGCCGTACAAGTACACTGTAAGTGATGGCCAAAAAAATAAAAATCAAATTTTACAACTTATGAGTTTCGATTTTAATTAAGAATCACATGATTTATATTAGTTTCACAAATTAAAACTTCTATCTTTAGTCAAAATTACTGACAGAAAATTCTTTTACGTTTTTCCATTTAGGTCTTTATCGCAACTGAAACATGTTGTTTTATCTAGCCAAAATTAAATAAAAGCTTGTAGGAGTTTTATGCAGAAATTCATCTTATATTAAATATATGTTAGAATTATTTGAGACATGGAATGAATAATTGAATTTGTTTTGTGCTTTAATATAAATCCTCTAAGATTTTATGTTCATTTTACGGTCACGTAGTCTGCACACACGTGGCCGGACATTGCAGCTAACTGCCCCCCCCCCCATTGCGCCGCCACAATATTCATAAACCATTTTACAGTTTACAATCGAGCGGACCGGAAATAACTTGAACAAAATCCGCTACAAACAGGACCACCATTCTACCATACCTGCCCACACCCCAGGGTGAGAAAGCGCGACAGGTAAAGTGAGTTAACCGTATAACGAGACGCCTGTGTGCTACTCGCAGAGAGTTTAATCTTGACTCTGTGTTGACTTTAAAGCGAAAAAGAAGCGGTAAATCTCATCATCACCGGCAGACCGAGCGCGACGGACTGGCGGGATCTGTTTATGTACATCATACGCGACACGTTCGTGCGCCTCTCACCCTCCTCACCCTCCTCAACCGCCTCAACCTCACGCAGAAATCATGTACAAGAGCACTTCACGGCAGAGCATAAAGTCCGACGGAGAAGATGAAGAAGTCTCATTCGGCGACGGGGTAATTCACGGAAACGACGGAGACCGTTTCAGCCACCATGAATGGACGTATCAAATTGGTGAGCAGTGAGGTAGATTTGTTGCCGTTTTCCGGGGCTATTTATGCAACGAAAAATGCCGGAAGTATAAATCCCCTCCGGGATGCGGTTAATCATCTTGTCTGTGACACCTCGGCTGAGTCGGTTTTGGATTGGAATTTAATACAGCGAGACTACGATGATCCCAGTAAGCTTTTGTGTTTCTTTTTTTGCCTCTCGGTAAAAACAAGTCAGTAAATTAAGAGAGTGCTTCTAATTTAAGACTGATGAATCCTGGATTCTTTTCGTAAATGCTTTTTTTTCCGCCAAACTAAGAGATTGTTAATGGACGTGGTCAAGTGGATGAACTTGATTGCGATTGACTTACGCAAGCATTTCAATGGAACTTATATCCGTCGTGATCCGTTTTTTTTTAAATTTTATTTCTTTTCTCAAAAAATATATTGCCGAAATTTAAATTTCAAACTACCGATATGACGTTGCGAAAAACCATAACACATACAAACGTGGCAAAAACTTTGCGTTAACCGAGTTAAGCCATTATACTCGATCGGCGCATGGCCGTGGTACGAGCCGCGAGTTAAAGTGCTTAATTCGGTCAGCGCAAGGTTTTTGTCACGTGTGTACGTGATATAAATACAAGCACGTAAACTTTTAGACGATGATTGAAAACGCCAAAAAGTTCGTTTAGCTTTTGTACATAAACTTCTTTACCGCAATGTCAGTCTGTCAGAATTATTTATTCATTATTTTATGGCAAGTTATGGTTGACTTTCACCCCCCCCCCAGTTTTGGCCAGTTTTGGCCAGTTTTGGCCAGTTTTCTACTCTGTTTGGAACTATTGAGAAAGGAAAAGAAAGAGCAAATCTGTTTGCTAGTCACCAATAGGAATGGGATAGGAATGGATACATTTATCCAAAAAGTTTCTGCGTTATTCAAATATCGTTAACTCTGTTTGAGTTATTCAGTACAAAAAGTAGTCTTTAATTGGATTTATTGCTGGGGTCTAGTTACGTATTTTCAACCTGGATGTCAAGATTGTATTTCACATGGCCATTGTTGCAGAACAGCAAGCAAAACGTGTTGCTACCTAATTTTAAAATAAACCCAGCAATTTTTGGTCGAGTTTATTTGTCAGATAAATGGCAGGGAATATTGTTTTGAGCAACATCATTAAATTTATTGATGGTTGTAATGAAATATCACAATTATAAGCCGTGCAGGTGCCAGACGAACAAAGTCTGCTTTGGCGTCATAAAATGCTTCTGTTTTTTATTACACTAAGCGACATCATAAAATCCTTTGTTTCGGCCTTTCCTCAGGTTAATTATTTTATTTATTATTAATTAAAATGGTCTCCAGGCTCATTAAACTGGAATAACTAGAATGATTTTAATATTTGACTCTTTCCTTTGTTCGATATTGCCTCTTCGTCTATATTGCATTTTAGTATTGATAAATGATATTAGTTAACATCTGATTCATTTTAATACATTCAAATATTAAAACGAAGGAAAACGTTTAATGGAAGAACAAACATCGTTGAATGCCCTGCGTAGGATTGAACGCCATGAACCGGCAGTGAAATGTGTTACTGAA
Source organism: Hypsibius dujardini (assembly GCA_001579985.1). Classification (NCBI taxonomy): domain Eukaryota; kingdom Metazoa; phylum Tardigrada; class Eutardigrada; order Parachela; family Hypsibiidae; genus Hypsibius; species Hypsibius dujardini. Next base: position 30,685 of record LRSR01009584.1, on the reverse strand, counting down.
ATTGATCTGCACATGAGGTGTTTCTAGCAAAAATTAATCTACCTTCCCACTCACGTCTTCACAAGACTACTACATGTACACACAAACGGCGTCAGGTCATGTTTGCGGTCGGGGCAATTTGATCCGACACTAAGCCACAACTCCAACCGACCCACTGCAAACAACTTCAAGTGTGAAAGTGTCGCCTGTAATAAAAGGAATTTTCTATCAAATGGTTTTATGTGTGTTGTAGATCTACAATTGGCCGCGGAGCTGGGCAAGACTCTCCTTCAACGCAACAAAGAGCTGGAACGTGACTTGAGCGCCTTTCAAGACCATGCGGAAGATCAAGCTCTCGAGATCGACGTAAGGACATGCGTATGAGTTAGGCGGTCCGGGGTTGTCTCGTTACTCCTGATTTGAAAATTGAGATGGAGCGATAATTTTTTCGGCCTGTCAAAAGAAGACCGGTCGCCTGACAGAAAAGAGGAGGGTCTGCGGATTATGTGTATTTTTGTCAGACTGACGTCTGTTGCGTATTTTGACTGTGGCGTTTGTGTATTTATAGTTTCTCAGCAAGCAAGTGAGACTGCTTCGCGATGAGAGTGCCACGAGACTGGCCGCGTGCGAGATGCTGGATACGCAACTGTTGGAGCTCAAGCGAAGCGAAGGGAGCTTGCAGGAGATGAGAAGTCTTGACTATATGCGAATCACGAGGTGGATATTCTGTTTGTCTGTCTGTCTGTCTGTCTGCCTGCCTGTTTGTCTGTCTGTCTGCCTGTCTGTCTCTCTGTCTCTCTATTTTTCTGTCTGTCTCTCTGTTTGTCTGTCTGTCTGTCTGTCTGTCTGCCTGTCTGTGCTGTCTGTCTGTCTGGCTGTCTGTCTGGCTATCAGCCTGCTTGTCTAATTTTATGTTTCATCGTTCCACTTGATCCCAAAATAATGACAGAAATCTGTGTTAAATAATAAGGCATGAAGTGAAAGTCGCTTTGTTTACTTCGAACTTTAATTTCACTTCACATGGGCCAGCTATTGTGTGTCTTCAACCGTGGACCATTTTTTGCACCTCTCAATTATAAGCACACATGCAACAATGTACATTGTACGCGTGTGTGTGGTCAGTGTGGTGCTCTTAATCGTTGACCCGCTCACTTTAATAAAGCGCTATACATTTTCGGCTTTTTTATCTCTTCAGATTGCAAGACACGGTTGAAGTACTCCAGACGCGGTGCGACGAACTGCAATCACAAGTCACCGAGATGAAGCGCAAAAAATGGGAGGACAAATTTGCAGCGCAGACAACACTGTGTGCCACGCCCAACGGTACAGCGGCTAGCGGTACCGGCGGAATGACTAGGAGTATCACGCTTGGGGACGGCCTGAAGGCACCCAGCAAGCAGGGCGGAAAAGATGATTCCGATTCGGAGGATGAAAGTAGTCCGGAGACGGGTATTTTAAAAGAAAAGATCAAGGTATTATGCGAGCGATTGAGGAACGAAATAAGACGCCCATAAAACGAAAATAATGTTTTGACTGACTGCTCTGCTGATTGGGACGATTTATGAGTCGGGACTCAGAATGTCTCCATTTCATATTTTTTTAATAGAGGCATAATTAGGATGATGATTTTCATAATTAGTTATATCGCTCAGGATATGGAAATTTTTTTGGCAAAATTTGAAAGTTGAGAAAACACTAGAAGATTTCATTTTCCATAATTTTGACCGTCAAAACTTCATCTTTGCAGAACAATTTAATTTAATGAATTTTGATACTATCCCTTTTCAAATCGCCTGGCACTATCAGAATCTTTTTTGGATGTCAGGGGGCGGAGCTATGCGTCATTTCTAGAATATCAATCGTAAGTTTCCAGGCGGTCTGAAGCTCCACTCCCTGCCGTCCAAAAGAGATTCTGCTGATGAAAATCGATTTCAAATTGAATTTTGAGGCTGTGCAAAGGTCTTTATATTTTATTTATTTATATATAGAAATGATTTTACAATTTTGCAAACCGAAATAAAGTTATTGTATACAAATAAACAATGGAAAGGCCTTATGAAATATGTTTTCATTTTTCGGCAGGTTCTTCAACGGCAAGTCGGCGACGAACGCAAACAACGCCAGCTCCTACAGGACCAAGTGAGCAACGTGATGGTCGACAACACCTCCCTCTGGTCGCAGCTCAACCAAGTGACCCACGACGCCGCGAGCTGGCGCGAAAAGCTCGAACACCTCTCCGCTAAGTACACGGAAGAAATCACCACATTCAACGAGGCTCGTCAGCTCTCCAGTCAGCAACAAAAAGACGACGCCAACGGCGAGGATCACACCAGTCTTCCCTGCAGCAGTTCGCCCCTGTCCGAGGGAGGACCACAACTGTCCATTTTGGATGAGATTGCCGATTCACTGAGGGACCGGTTCTTGGATGACCTGCGACGCGAGCAGCAGGAACAGCAGGAACAGGAGAAACAAGAGGCCGATTTAACGGAGGCTTCACCGACAACAAACGACGAGGTGATCGCCACTGCAACTGTCAAGTGCAAGACCTCACAGACCGACACAAGTTTGATTATCGATTACCTTGCCAGTCGCGGCGGCGACCCCACCAACGGACGCTTCGAGCGCGGACCACCAGAGTATAAGAAGCTGTTTAAGGAAATTTTTGACATTATTAAGCGCTCGCAGGAGGAGGACGCGATGAGGGCCGGCCAGCAGCCGGGTGGTGCAACGAGATCGAGGCACGCCAAACCGAAGAAACAGATTGTCTTCTACCACAACCATTTTTAAGATTGGTGCATTAACTATTTATTCATCCAATGGTCTTCCGATTTTTCTTCGCACGAATTTGAGAGGGAGCATGTATATGGGCGTGATTTGTATCATTTTCTCCTATTTAAACTGTCGATTTTATATTTATCAATTTCTATGAATCTAAATGCTTTAAAATTCCAAAGTCAAAAACGGAAAGCGATAAGACTCAAAACTCGCTAGGGAAACAAATATGATTGGTAGATTTAGCAAGTGTATGCTGCCCGGATTAATTCAACGGAATTCCAACGCAAGACCTGAAGAGGCACCACTGAATTCCTTACAGAGCGCAAGGCAAGTGATCCAGACAGCGGATTCCCATCCGGTTGCCGGAGGCGTTAAATGCCCATATGATTCATGAATAACGCGTCGTGCATCAGTATCATATTCGTTTGAGCAGACAAACGTCACGAGCAGGCACTTTTTGGGGAAACCCAATGTGCCAATACCCATTACGCGTGATGGCACAGTGTTGTTTGGAGGACAATTAATCAGCTCGGTTTGCCACATAATGAATTCACATTCACTCCCGTCTCCGACATGCGTAATTAGACAACCTTGCGCAGTTAGACGAACCTGAGCCATCAAGAATCAGGCACATACTTCGGCAAAAATCATTATATTACATCCACCAAAATAGCGTAAAACATCGATCTAATGTTTCACGTGTAAACCACACTCGGCGTCGTTTAACTTTCTCCAGAAATTGCATTTGGTATTCGACCTTCATTTCAAGTGTTATCCACAGGTTTCCAGATAGTGTAGTGGTAAATGTTTTCTATCTTCGCACAAGGATGAACAATTATAACAGTTCTTTGGGTTTCGTCAATATCTCGAACCTGGCGAACTACCTGAAACGAGACAATCAAATCCTCACATGGACCGTCTCGGTCCTCATCACTAGCATCTGTGGGGCTCTTGCCAACGTCCTCCTATTGTTGACCCTCATTCTCCACAAGCCTCTGCGTCAATCCTCCAGCTCATCACTCATCATTCACACCGTCTGCCTTGACCTTTACATCTGCGCCTTCGCGGTGCCTGTCAGCGCCATTCCTATTTACCTCGGCCCCCGGTACGAGCAGTAGCCATGAGTAAACCAAACTGCGGAATTAAACATTTCATTATTCAATTTCTATTCCTTAAATTTTTGGTTTCAGACAATAAATTAGACTTTCGTTTTAATCAATATTTAAATGCAAAAAATTACAGGGATACAATTTGTCTTCTAACCTTAATTAAATCTAAACTAGACTCCAAGTCTCGTGAGAGAATAAATTAGAAATTCTTGGTCAGGAAGTTTTCATCGGCTGAGAAATCTACTCACAAAGAATTTTAATTTTTTTTTTGCCATTCTTAGGTACGAGCTGCCATGGTGGGTCTGTAGGTTTCAGTCGCTTTACATCGACGTAGTGTACCATACAGAAATATACGCTGCTACCATGCTGGCCTTCCACCGTTTGATTGCAACGGTTTCATCGAGGTTATTCGTTCGCATGACCACTAAAACAGCCATCGTCTGGATGATCGCTCTGCCGTGGGTAATCGCCATGGTGAATAATCTCCTACCGGCTGTCGGGAGAATGGGATTTCGAATGGTGGATAACCATTCCGGAGGCGGTTGCACTTTCGCGTACAGCGGCAGAGGTGTGACCTTTGCGCTGGCGTACACCGTTCTGGGAATTTACATTCCGACTGCTGTAATGGGAGCATCTTACGCACTCTTTCTCCTGAAAACGTGTTGTCATCATTCGGGCCCACAAAGGAGCAGCAGAGTTCGCCGAAGGCGGCTGGAACTGTCACGGACAATGTTGATCCTTTTCGTTTGGCATTGTGTCTCGCTCTATCCGATCAGTATTATGGTGGGAGTCTTTCCACAGCTGTATCTCGCAAGCTTGGAGATTCAACTGGCTGTCAAGTTTTTGAACTACAGCTGCAGTGCCGTTAATCCCGTAAGCCTTGCGTGGACGATATCACGAAGGTGCAATATATGTAGATCGATGAAAAATAAATTGGTAATTTAATGTTGATAAAAGTGAGGTGAGATGATCAGGACGGTTCAGCCCTTGAAAATTCTTAGCGGTCAAAAGCTACAATTTTGTTGCGTGTCTTTGTTACTAACAATGCAAAAGCTTAAGTCATTGTACGAGTTAATTAATGAACACCGAAAACATTTCGCTTTTCGGACAAAAATTTTGTGCTAAATGTCATATTTTTAATTGTGCGCGCCATCATGACTCGGTGTGTTAACTCTTTTCGACAGCACGAACAGGGGTGAAAATGAGTTTGCAATAGTAAAACGGGGTGCATAGATTGGACTATTGCGGAACCAGATTTGTTTTCGAAAGCTAACAAACAATTGAAAAATATGAACAATTCTAACTTCTTTTTCGAAGAAATTGCACGCGACTGCGTTTAAAAAGGCCTTGTCGTTTGCATCTTTTGTCTGAACAGAAAATCGAAACTATGAAAGTATCTTAAAAAGTTATCACAAGACTATTATATTTGCGGCAATAGATGATCAATTTGTGTTGACATCATTTTCAGGTGTTTTGTTGGTGCAGCAGTAAGCTGTTCCAAGATGGCACACTAGAGGTGCTTCGTGAAATGAGAAGGTTTCGATGTCGGCAAAGACGAAAGGGAACGGTGGCGCCAGATTTTGCTGGACAAGATGCATCGGTCGGCGTGGTAACGTGTGGTGCTACGTCGCAAAGAAACGACCAAATGGAACTGACAGTTTCAAGATATTAGCGATCTGAGCATATACAGCAAGACGGGGTGTGGGTGTAGCAATACTTGGCGGTTCCTCTGACCGCCACCCTTTTGACCAACTTTTGTATCGGGTTCAGGAATGCTTTTGAGACAAACTTAAAACCGTCATTTCTCGGTTATTACTGATCCCCATACCTCAATTTTTTGTTTCTTACAACGCCTGTCTATCCGTATAACATTCTCCACAGGCCACAAAATGAAATTTAATCTACACCCGGAAAAATTCCAGACAAATACCAATGGCAGACCCGATCTCAATAATGGACCAGGTTACACTTTCATTTGCTACCAAAAAATAGTTCGTACCGGAAAACCAAAACCTGTTTTGGATAGCCCGCCACAATAACGCAGCGTAAACAAAGTTTGATGAGACGGGTGCCATTACAAGAGATATAGTGCCCAGTAACCTGACAGAAAATGGACAAGATTTTGTCATTAAAAATGTTTTTTGAAAGGTGCTCTTCGCTTGCGGTGCATAGCTTCCCGTATGCTGCATGTTCGCTCCCATTTCGGTATCAGTCAGCTCTTATTTTGTTGGGCTGCGACGTAAATTAAATGGCAACTGAAACGTGCAAAAATATTAAGTGAATGGAAAAAAATGGGAATCGAGATATCATAATTTATGCAAACTTAAGGAGTCATCAAGATATTTTAGCCTTCATAAAAAACCAATAGTGTGATTCAATTGAATTTGTGGCTTAAGGTAGCCTATTTTCAAAGCTAAAAAATAGCTGTTTCACATTATTTTATAAGGAGAAGCATGTTGCGCAAAAGTGATTTGTTGGGAGTTTCACGTAAATAAAGAATAATATTCCGTATGCGCTGGGCCAGGAACAACTTCCACCGGAGTCAAACAAGGCCGCTGCACGTTTTAAACTTATGAGCACATTTTTTATCCATCGATTTAGAAAGAAACTAGAGTTCACATTTTTACTTAATGTGTGTGCACTCTGAGCGCGTGGGCATGGCAAAATTTGTCTCGAATGCATTTCCAAAACGATCAGTTTTTCTCGGTTGACAAAGCTAGTCAGTAAAATATTTATTTTTTGTCATCCCTAGGTACGTGTTGCCCATTTGGTTCTGCTACTATCAGTTTCTATACGTTCGAATGATGAACCAGACGGAAATGTACGCCGCCACCATGTTGGCCCTTCATCGCCTGGCTGCTACGGTCTCCCTAGATTGTTCAATTGTATGACCACTAAAAGGGCCATCATCATCTCGATGTTTATTCTGCCCTGGATGACTGCAGTTTTACACAATCTCCCACCAGCAGTCGGAATAACGGGGTTTCAAATGTTGAAAACTATTCTGGCTAGGATATACGTTCTCAATAAACAGGAGGGGCGCGATTTTTGCGCTGGCCTATACCTTTACGGGGTTTACGTTCCAACTGCGGTAATGGAGTGTTTTACGGGCTCTTTCTTCTGAAAACCTGTCGTCATCACACAGGTCCGTAAGGGAATAGTAGGATTTAATGACGGAGGCTGGAGCGAACGATGCTGATAATATTTGTCTGACACTGCTTCTTGCTCTATCCCGGCAGTATCATGTTGGGAGTCTTTCCGCAACAATAGCTCGCGAGTTTGCAGCTTCAATTGAAGGCCAAGTGTTTTAATTATAGCTGCAGCGTCATCAATCCGGTAAGTGTTGAGGAGACGATGCAATCGTACTTAGGTGTTATGCGTGAAAGAGATAATCGATTTCCTTTGTTAGGCCTCCGTCCCTACTAGGACGGAAGAACCTGAACATACAAGTTATTAGACTGAATAATAGGAGAAGAATTGAAGGAAGACTTCACTGGTAGAGGAGATTTGAGATGAAAGAAAGGAACTCCTCAGATTACTGTAGAACACACGTTTATATAGTCAGGGATAAAGAATAATTCCTGTTCTAACGTACTAGTTCCTGCCGACATGGCAGAACTATGTACGTAGTAACAACTGAGTAAGTACATCATAGAATGTGAGGGTGGATAAAGATAGGCTGTACTATAAGTAAGTGATGAGTACCTCTCTGGTACCACCCAACACCGTTGCAAGTGTTTTCAGGTGTTTTGCTGCTTGAGCAGTAAGCTGTTCCAGGCAGACACACTAGAGGTGCCTCGGAGAATGAAAAGGTGTAAAATTTGCGGGAAATGGGACGGAAAGGTCACGCCAGATTCTGCTGGACAAGATGCATGAGTTGCCGTGCAAACATGTGGTGCTACGCCGCAAACTAACGACAAAATGGAGCTGACGCTATCAAGTATTAACTACGTTTTACGCTGTATATGTACTGTGTCGGACTGGAGGCTGTATTGCAGGTGCTTCAGCACATCTGTGCAGTTTGCACAATATACAGTTTGATCGTCGCTTACCTGGCGAGTGGAGGTGAGACCTTATCAAGGACACCTTGAACGCGCATGAAAGAATGCATTCGCAGCGTTCAAGTTTTTTGCAATGCCATGAGAACAGATAGACAAACAGACAAATGGACAGACAGTTCTATAAAGTCACCATTACAAAGCCGCCATTACACTTGTATTGCATTGTGATTGCTGTACACTCGGTGGCTGGTTATTTAAGTGAAACGTTAAACTTTTTATTACCTGTGACCGTACGCACTTCGCTCATTGAAAGGACTTGTGGCACTCACAATGATCTTCTTTGCGCAAATTTATTTATCAGGATTCATTAAGCGTAATTTCGATTATTACTACATAGCAATTAAATCCCCTACATGTAATTGCATAACCTGTAGCTGCAATCTTGTCCGGACCGAGTTCGAGCCACTTGATTTGCTGGCGTCGATCCGGACAAGATTGCGTAGTCTACAAGGGACTAGTAGTCTCATGTTTTGCCGCAAATTACGCTGTAGACTGTAGACCTTAAGGTATTAGGCATCAGGGCGAAGCGGTGCCCTCTCCACTTAAGCGCACACCGCCGCACACACCTTCCCGCCTTATACGCAGTCTTTTGATATAATGCAAGTGGATCGGCGTTTACTACGTTGAAGAGCTTTTAATTATAATCCCTACGGAAGGACAAGCTCTCTGGGAACTTGCAGACGCATATAGTTCATTAAAACTGCAGCTCAAATTGCCAATATTCATTATTGTGAAGATCCTTGCATTCAGGATCTCGTTTTCCGTCTTTAAAAATCGTAATGAGTGCCAACCATAACGTGACAAGGGATGAAAGGGCCAGAAAGTTTTTGAAAATATTTGAAACCCCTGGGTGGGTGAAGGGGGGGGGTTGCTGAAATTGAGACCTCTACAGCCAACATTTTTACCAACCATCAGGATGAACAGACCAATTTTGGGTTGAATTCTGAAGAAAACATTTTGCCCGTTTGCCCACCCCACGCCCTAACATAAGGAACTTAGTATAAATAAGTGCTGAATAAAGTCCCTTTGAGCCATCCTATCAAACTGATAATTTTAGAAAACCCAGTTGTTCCCCAATCTTTTAGTATAAAACCCCAGTTTGGACAATGGCCAAATGAATGGTGTGGGCATATGGCTATAATCCCTGGAGATAATCTAAAAGTGAGCGTTTTGGTTTTGGATTCAGCACTTGTTCGGGAAATGTCTAGTATTTAGAGATTGAACTTTTTTGTGATGAAAAAACCATTAGGATCCCATACAAAATCAATCCGAATCTTGTCGAGGTAGATGACGATGTCAACATCGAAAAAAAGAAAAGGGGAAGGGCTTGCAATCTATGTCACAATAAGAGGTCCTGGTTCCGACTTGAAAGAATCATAAACCAGCTCCTGGCTGGGAGTGACTGTGATGGATCCTGGCAATTTTTTTTGACGGCCACGCAAAATAACATTACAATTTTGACCTCATCACTTAGCTCATTACTGTACAGGATAAGCAAACATTTATTTCTTTAAACATCTAAAGCATCTATTTCTTTATCCAATGCGAGTCTTGAATCGACTCATTGGGAAGTATTTCGAAAACTGTATTTCTGTGGAGAGAAGCGATTTAGGATTTTGAACAATCCAAGAAACTGATTTTTTGTTTCATCCCAGGGTAGCCTCTATTAAGCCAAAAACTGTACATGAATTTTTATTCTTTTTATTTTCACGGGTAAGAAGCCAATTCATGCAAACCTGAACAGACTCGTTGAAATCATTGATGTTATTGATTTTGTACCACGAGCAATGGTTTATTGCATGCTTAACCCTCTGAGTGCCGATCAGCTTACACTGGCTTAATTTTTCCTTCAAACTTCATTTGCTCATCGAGCATTTGCACTTTTATGATACGGTTTTTTGCTTTGATCCTCTAACAAAACCGTAAAATATAAAGTAAAAACAACTTTTGAAAAAGACTTTGGAAGCGGTGAGAACTCATTAAGCCAAACTTGGCTTAAACTTAAATGGCATGTATAATAACTTGCGGTGCGTGCTAAAAAAAATTCCGGGCTTCGAAATTAAAAAGGGTTCTAGCCAACGACCATACCAACGAAATCCAGTTGAAAATGAAATAAACAAACAATCGAGAGCGGAATGAAAAAATTGAACTCACTAGGAAGATGTTTTGATTCCCTATTGGCAAAATGTCAGCTGTTGTCAGGTTGTTGTGTGGAGGCGCAACAGCCCCGTCTGGCACTAACTGAGCAGGGAAAGTGTCAAATGAACCCTTGTGACGTTAACCATACAAATTAGGTACTTTCCCTATTTAAGCCAACTTTGGCTGACCCAACACTACCTCTATACCTAAAACACCCGGCAACCAGAGGGTTAAGCACAACTGTTCTAGCCGAAAAGTTCAGTCAAAATTCGCCACAGCTTTTTAGTGTTAAGCGCTGACTGATCGTAGTTTGACAACAGCGTGTACCAGAACAGTCGTCATGACCAGAACAACCAGTAACGGGATGACAATAACAGCAGCTACCATTCCCGGCGGCAACCAGAGGGTTAACTAATATAAGGTTACCGGTAACCATATGCAGAATCGTTGGGCGGCGTTATAGTCGATTTCTAATGATTCCAATTTTTTTCCTTATTACTGAACAGTTTAAATTCCTATATTCACAAACCCACCAATTTTGGCGTAAAAAATTACTTTGTGGACACTGAGCTAGTTTGTTAGCCTCCCATTTTTTAGCAATGTGGCGTAGGTGGATTTCTTCCGCTCTAAAATGGTCTTTACAAAAGATGTGTCTTAAACATAAATCTAAATGCTATTAAAATTTCAAAGGTAAGGCAAGCGATAATACCCAATACTCGTTTGGGAAAACGAACGTAACCGGTAGATCTATTAAGTGTTAGCTGCCCGAGTTATTTAAACGAAAATTTCAACAGAAGACCTGGAGAAGCATCACTGGGTTCGTTAGACGGCGTAAAGAAAATGTCCAAGCGGCGGATTCTCATCCGGTTGCTAAAAAGCGTTAAAAGGCCATATATGCTTCATGAATAACATCCTGCGGCAATATGATATTCGTGTGAGCAGGCGAACGTCACGACCAGGCACTTCTTGGGGAATCCAAAGTGTCAATACACACTGCGCGTGACATTCTCAGTGTTGTTGGGGACACAATTGATCAGCTCGGTTTGCCGCGTAACGAATTCACATTTACTCACATCTCCGATGCATGCAATTAGAGAAAATCCTGAGACATTAGGCGCCAACTGCGGCGCACATCCTTATTTTAATTCAACCAAAATAGCGCAAGACATACATTTAACCTTTCACTTCTTGTAGACAACACAGCGTCCTTCAATTTTCTCTGGGAACTGCATTTTGTATGTATCCCTCAGTTTAAATGCTATCTACAGGTTCCCAGTTAGTATAGTGGTAAGTGTCTCCCATCTCCACTCAAGGATGAACAATTATACCAGTTCCCTGAGCTTCACCAACTCCTCGAACCAGACGGCAAGCCACCTAAAACGGGACAATCAAATCCTTGGTTGGATCGTCGCAGTCCTCATCACCAGCATTTGTGGAGTTCTTATCAACGTCCTCCTGCTGCTGACTCTCATCCTCCACAAACCACTGCGTCAATCCTCCAGCTCATCACTCATCATTCACACTGTCTGCCTTGACCTTTACATCTGCGCCTTCGCAGTGCCTGTCAGCGCCATTCCCATATATCTCGGACCGGGGTACGAGCACTAGATATGAGAAAACCAAACTGCGGAATAAAGTATTTCATTATTTAACTTCTATAGTTTAAATGTTTAGTTTCAGACAAAAACTAAACGTTTAGTTTTAGTCAACGGTTCGTTTGGGGCCCTTACAGACTGGAACCAGAACCGCTCACGGTAGGGCCAAGGGGCGGGGAAAGGGGAAAATAAAATTTTTCAAGATTGAACCCAAAATTCGGTATCTTGCCATTTTGAAACTTGTGAGAGTGTGGGGGTCTAATTTCAAGTTGGCCTCCTGGGATCTCAACACATTTTCAAAAGAGTCAGTTTTTCGTTCAAAATTGAGGTTTGTCGAGGTCCATTATAACCTTCCTATTGATGAATACAAACTGGGGGGTCCAAAACAATCAAAAACGGTTCAAGTTTGATGAAAAACGTATGTTTCTGTCTGTTTTCAAATCCCCGGAGCTTGGAAATCAGACCCCCATATCCCCACTAGTTTCAAAATGATCAGGGACAAAAGGCTGAATTTTGGGTTTAATCTGGAAAAATCTGGAAAAATACATTTTGCCCCTTTGCTGACCCCCCCCCCGGCCTGAGAGGATCAGGGGTCCTGGTTTCGACCTGTAGAAACTCTAAACAAGGTTTAGTAAAAATCTAAATGCAAGAAAACTACAGGGACACAATTTGTCATCTAAGCTTAATTAAATCTAAACTCAACTCCAAGTCTTGTAAGAAACTAAATTGGAAATCCTTTTTCATGAAGTTTTAATCGGCCAAAAAAGCTATTCAAACAAATATTTTTTTGCCATCCTAGGTACGAGCTGCCTTGGTGGGTCTGTAGGTATCAGTCGCTCTACGTCCAGGCAGTGTACCACACGGAAATGTATGCTGCTACCATGCTGGCTCTCCATCGTTTAATTGCAACGGTTTCTCCGAGGTTATTTCTTCGCATAACCACCAAAACAGCCATCATTTGGATGATCGTTCTGCCGTGGGTGATTGCCATGGTGAACAACCTGTTACCGGCAATCGGGAGAATGGGATTTCGAATGGTAGATAACCATTCCGGAGGGGGTTGCACTTTCGCGTACAGCGGCAGAGGTGTGACCTTTGCGTTGGCGTATACCGTTCTGGGAGCTTACATTCCGACTGCTGTGATGGGAGCATCTTACGCGCTATTCCTCCTAAAGACGTGTTGTCATCATTCGGGCCCACGAAGGAGCAGCAGAATTCGCCGGAGGCGGCTGGAACTGTCGCGGACAATGTTGATCCTATTCGTTTGGCATTGTGTCTCGCTCTATCCGATCAGTATTATGGTGGGAGTCTTTCCACAGCTGTATCTCGCAAGCTTGGAGATTCAACTGGCTGTCAAGTTTTTGAGCTATAGCTGCAGTGCCGTTAATCCCGTAAGCCTTGCGTGGACGATATCACGAAGATGCAATATATGTAGATCGATGAAAAATAAATTGGTATTTTAATGTTTATGAAAGTGAGGTTGCAATTGGCATGATCAGGACGGTACAACCCTTAAAATTTTTTAGCGGTTTGTCAGTCAAAAGCTACAAGTTTGTTGCGCGTCTTTGTCACTAACACTGCAAAAGCCGAAGTCATTGTTTGATTTTATTAATGAACACCGAAAAAAATTACCTTTTCAGATATGTATTTTGTGCTAAATGTTTTATTTTTTAACTGTGCACGCCATCGTGACTTGGTGTTCTTCATGCTTAGTGTGTTTAATCTTTCGACAGCACAACTATTTTTTTTTCGAAACGGCGATAGCCCCCCCCCCCACTTTTATATCCCTTTTCACTATCGAATCCTTCTTTTCAACTTGCATTAATTTATCACTGATTTAATTGATATTTGTGTACAAAAATACCTCTAAATTTTGTATAAGTCGAAGATGAAACGAGAATCATCAAGGTGATGTCTGTTTTATGTTCTGAATGTAAAGTCTGCTTCGTCTACATTTTGCGGTTTGAAAGACCAATAGAAACAGTATCTAATTATGCCATGCAATTGTATTTTTCACGAATTCCAGTGAATATGTATATATATGTTTTTTTAATTATGGTTGGTCGTTCAGGGATACAGATATATTTTACAAATTTACCATAATGTATTTCGGATCTTCTGTTTTGAGATAACACTGAGCCCACCATTTGACAACTAACTCAAATACCATAAGCTAATTATTTTTTTTTACATGTTATTTTATTTGAGGAACTGAGGGAACCATAATGAACAAGAGTGAAAGCGGGATGGCAATAGTAAAATGTATAGATGTATAGGTTGGACTATCGTAGAACCCATTTATTTGAAAGCCAACAAACAATTGGGAATATAAACCACTGCAATTTATTTTTCAAGAAAATTGCACGCAACTTTGTTTAAAAAAGGCCTTGTCGTATGCATCTTTTGTCTAACCAGAAATCGAAACTACGAAAGTCTCTTAGTTTTATTTGGGGCAATAGATAATCAATTTCTATTGCCATCGCTTTCAGGTGTTTTGTTGGTGCAACAGTAAGCTGTTCCAAGATGGCACACTAGAGGTGCTTCGTGGAATGAGAAAGTGGCGATGTTGGCAAAGACGAAAGGGAACGGTGGCGCCAAATTTTGCTGGACAAGATGCATCGGTCGGCGTAATAACGTGTGGTGCTACGTCGCAAAGGAACGACCAAATGGAACTGACAATTTCAAGATATTAGCAATTGGAGCATATACAGCGTTCGACCGGATGTGGCAATACTTAGCGGTCCCTTTGACCGCTGCCTATTTGATGAACATTTGCACCGGGTTCGGGAATGCTTTTGAGACAAACTTAGAGCCGTCATTTTTCGGTCATTAGTGATCCCCATGCCTCATTTTTTTGTTACAGCGCCTGTCCAAATGAACATTCTCGACAGGCCACAAAATGAAATTTAATTTACACTCGGAAAAATTTCAGACAAAAACCAATGGCAACCCAATCCCAATAATGGCCTAGTTCAAACCCTCATTTGCTAGCAAACCAATAATTTGTTCCGAAACACCAAAACCTAATTTACAGAACCCGCTACAATAAGGCAGCGGAAAAAACGTTTCATGAAACGGGTGCCATAACGAGAAATACAGTGCCCAATGCTGCATGCCATTTTAGTATCAGTCTGCTCCTATGATGTTGGGCTGTCACGTAAATTAAATTAGGTTGAAATTCAAACGTGCAAAAAGATTAAGTGAATCTTTACGTAGACAGACAGGCAAACTGACAGTTTTAAAAAGCCACTAAGTATTGGCAGCCGAAGCCGCCATTAGACTTGTATTGCAATGCGATTGCTGTACACTTGGTAGTTGATCAGTTAAGTGAAACGCCATAAGAGGTCTTGGTTTCGACTATAAAGGATCATAAAATAGCCCCTGCCGGGAAGTGGCTACGATGGCCCTCCTGCTATTAAAAGCGATCTTTTAAAAAACGAGAGCAGTTTATTTCAGTGCTTCCCGAAAGAGGATCGAGTTCCATCCGGACACGGACCACTTTGACTCTGCATATTCCCGGAGTAACTGATAAATCCCTTGTCTTGGCAGTTTCTAATCGGATGTATCCCGGAGCTTAGGGTTTCTAGCCAGAAACAACGAAGTCCTCTAATATATACAGATTTGACTGTGTTTACTGACATTCCAAAGAATGGCAGAGAATGAGATACAGGACGATGTTGTGTCGTGTATAGTGTGTCGATCTCATAAAGAGGTGAGTAAGGTAAATCTCTCACCTGTTCCCAACGATAGGGAGCCCAACGGTATTTTATTAAAATAAAATCCCCCCAATTGCCCATCAACTGTTGCTGCGAAGCCTTAGCGCCGCAGCGGTGACTTTCATTCCACTTGCCAATCGCTCATGGGTGTATAACAAAGGTGTCAGTATAGCAGTGGTACTATGGCAGTGGCAGTGACAGCAGCATGGGTACTGGCAGTAGTATGGACACTGGGACTGGCACTTTCACTGGCACTGCGGCCGCAGCTGTAGCCAATGCCAGAGGCAATCCCGTGGGGGAAATGCGTTTCAATGAACGCTTGACCAACAGCCAAATAGTGAACACCACGCGGAGCTTTTTTCGATGTGGACCGAAAGCGATATTTTTACCCTTCCACGCGTGATGGTTTTTGTCTTAAATGGAATTTGTTTTTGTTCCTAATTAGTCTGATTGGTCAGTGGAATTGAATTGTATAAGCATAACTCTGAAGGGTTTGAGAAAAACGAGGACGATGATCCAGGCCGCCATTTTCCCTACCACTTGCAGATGCTCCGGTTAGTAATACTACAGTATTCCAGTAGTCCTAACAATTGGGTAATTACAATATCTAAATCCATCGTTTGTATAGCAACGATGAAGAAGACTCGGCATTTCGGATTTCGAAATCACGACATTGTCGAGACAGGCGGTTGTAGAACGGTCGTAATTGTTGCAGTATGAAGATATGGGACTGTGTTGAGCAAGAATGCATACGAATGGATGAATACACAAACATTGATTTTTTTCTCAATGGGATCAGCCAGAAACCCAAACGGTTTTATCCCTAATTGGAGCACCTTACTTAATGGGCGACAAGCACTCATCATTGATGAGAGCCCTATGTAGCAGACATATTCGCCCCCCCCCCGTATGCATAGGGTACGCCGGACGTGCCTGTAAGGTGCACATACATCTTCCAAACGGATGAGTCGGCTCTTGGTAGGACGAGCCACTATGAGACCAGCGTTCCTTTGATGTGTCTCTCAGATTATTCGATATATTTACTTGTTGATACACTTGTTTTTTTACTGGCCTTCAATTTACATTTTTTGCACAATTTTCCGATTATCTTGCGAATGCTTAAAACATTTCCATCTTTAAAGCTCTCTGCCAGTATTATTTTTTGCACTTTACCGATAAAATACAGTATACCGTATGCTCGCAATCTCAAGGGACACTTTTTTGCCCTACCCCTAAATTTAAACTAACCCGGGCCGTGCCTATTAAGTGCCGTTCACCAAGTTACAACTGTAGGAAGAATTATCCGGAAAAACACGACTATACAATCAATCAATCGAGCAAAACGAGTAAGCTGTACGAAATGAGCCAATCAGAGAAGAGTGAATCAGATTGAACGTTCAATCGAATGAAGGGCATAACGAGGGAGGTGGGGCTTAACTGCCCTTGTGATCGCGAGTATACGGTAATGAAAAAATAGAGTAGATCTAAACTCGAGATATTGCATATGTATTTTTCGCCAGAACGGTATGACTATTGCTAGTAATGGTCAACTCCGAATTGACTGCTCGTTGAGTCAACAGCGTTCCCATCTTTGAGGCGATAAATCTTTGCCAATGATGCCGCAGAGTGCAATGGAACTGTCGTTTGAAAGTCGCCGAAGTCGCGTAGTATACAAAGAAATCCACACTATAGTTCACATACCACAGAATGAAAACAAAATCGCTTGTCATAGCGTCAGCGATTTTGGAGAAGAAAAAGGAACAAAATGGATGCGAACTGGAAACCGAAAAATAGGCATATAGGAGATACGGAAACTGCGAAAGTAGGAAAACTGTAGCTGAGCACATTAACAGATGAGTGCTGTTTGCATGGTGAGTCGTGTGGTCGTGATTAACGTCTTCTTGACTGCCTGCAATTGATGTGTGAGTTTTTTCTTGCTTTTTCAGCAAAACGATCAATGTCACGTCTGCTACAGTGATCACAACGCAAATGACGCTTACCCTGATGATCTATATGGCCGAACAGAAATAGGATGTAAATTGTCATGTATACTTCGGTACTAGTATGGTGCAGTTTAATGAATCGCTATGTTTCGGAAAGGTTATACTCACATCTATCGGGTACATGACCTCATCCCATATCCACAACTGCGCAGTCATAGCACCGTTATGTGTCATCAAGTAAATGTGATGAAATGCATAGTGCACATTCCAGCCAGCGGAGACAACAAATATACCCGTTTCGGCTATGAAGGCGCGCCGGGCACTAAAGAAGTGGATGTATCTGAATGGGTTGGTCGTACAGGCGAGTCTCTCAATCGAAAATACCACAAGTGTTCTAAACAGTAATAGCAGACGTTTTTATGTGGCACAACTGTGTCACAGCAATTGTACAACAGCAAAAAGGTTACTTACAAATCTGATATCCACACTGTAGTGTTTATTATGAAGTACGAAATCCCCTTGAACGTGATGTTGGTTGACGGATCCGATGCTGTGAGTCCGCTTCGCAGATTATCATAATTCTCTGGCGATCCCAACCACCTGCATATTAAAGATACCGGTAAGGATCGTAAAATAAAACCGGCATCCAAAGAAACTGGTACAACTGCTTGCAAGTGTTGGACCACGCCCAACAAGTCCTCATATCCAATCATCACAGCTATTTGACTCGTTAATACCTTACTTACTTAGTAACTCTGTCTACCCTATTAATCCTATTCTGCTGCCACAGCTAATTACTTGTATGTAATTCTGATGTGTGTGCTATTTACTATCAATTCTATAGTTAAACACTTTACTATATAATCAGATGTCTTACTAGTTATAAGAGGCAGTTATACTTCCTCTTTCCTTTCTTCCAGTTTACTTCTCTACCGATCACCACATTCAGTCTAATAAACTTGTTAACTATCCAGCCCCCGGTTGGTAGACCTAACACAAGTTATTTACAAAGTTTTGATTTTGCTTGATTTCGTGAAACAATACTGCATGATTTTTCTCATGTCGCTGGAAATTTACGTTTTGTTATACTTCCCGGACTAGAAATCAACTTTAACCATGCAGAATAAGATTTTATGATTTCTAAAGTGTGTTTGCACCAGATGAAGGGAAATATAGCAGGATAAATAGGTAAGGGATAAAAAAGAAAACTGCAACGTTCAATCAACCAATCGATCGCCAATCAAACCCTATAAAATTCGAATCGTTTTCTGACATTTAGAATTAATTTTGGTTACTTTTCTACTTTGAAACTAAAAGAATGTAGTTTAAATGCACGTTTTCTTTTGAATTTGTCGACATTCTTCACAGCATCTGCCGTGGGCAACAAGGAGACAGTGATCCAATCAAAGATATTGCTTTGGGTGCATTTTAATGCTACAGTTCAAAGGGGTCCTGTAACTCCGAACTTAAATGCATGCATAATGATTTATCATATACGACATTGTTTTACTTGGTGACAGTGCTGACGAATGACCAAAACAGCAACTTTAAAAGCCAAAAATTGATATTAATTTCAGACGGTTTAATCAGCGGTTGATTGGTTGATTGAATGTTGTAGTTTTCAGTTTTTTCTCTTACCTGTTTATGCTGCTTTATTTTCCTTCATCTGGTGTAAACAAAGTTTAGAAATTGTAAATAATTAATTTAGATGTCCTAGGTCAATTTCCAGTTCGGGAATTATGAAAAACTGGAATTTTCCCGTAACGTGTGAACAGCCAAGCAGTTTGTTTCACGAAATCAAGTAAAATCATAACTTTGCAAGTAATCTGCAAGCAGCTGTATCCACCTAACAGGAAGGCACATACGCTTAAGCGAATCACTGCAAGAGACAACGATGATTGGGAAAAGACTTTACATTTTAATGTACTGTAGGAGGGATCCGTTATATTGTAATTCACCCCAAGAGACTGAGAGCGCGCGAAGCATTGCTAGAAGGATTAACTTTTACTAGGACCTCACAAGGGGATTGTTGTGTTGAAGAATCCGCTTGTTGATCTCCATTCTAATTCCTGGATCGATCTCAGCGTGGCCAAGATCAGACCAATAAAAGGGATGGCTATTAATCACAACGCAATGACTATCCGACTCACCCGGTAATAATATTTGATGCCGATATGACAATGAGGTAGATGTTGGTGGTTGACCATGTCTTTTGGCTGACCTGCACGAGTATAATTAGCAAGCCACCAATGGTGGACATTACCGCCAACAGTAACGTGAACGATATGTATATCAAGCGGGTAGGGGCATGGGAAAGAGTCTTGTTCCACTCTGGATCGGGCCATGGCCAGTGGCAACTCGATAAATCACCATCGTTTGCCGTCGCATTGCTGCCGGTGATGTTGCCGATAAGCCCGATGTAATTTCGTGACATTTCACATGGACTATCGAAAATAAAAAAAGCAGCAGCCGAATTCGGAAACGATTTACGGCATGCGATGTCTACGAATGTATGCAGTCTACTCGTTCATTAGAAGTTGGACGCCCGAAGCTTGCCTTGCAGCCATGGTTAAATGCGATGATGATTACCTTACCACCGAGATATACTCGTGAGGGAAAGTTGCATCAAATTTTTACGGCTTATCGTACTGCGTAAATAATGTAAATATTTGTCATGACTACCCGTTGGCGACAGAATAGCGCTGCAGAACAATAGGGTCGCGCCTTGGAATGCTGAAAAGTAGAAAACAACCGAAATCAATTAATTAAATCCTTCATAGAAATTCATGTAGCCCATTAATCGACCATGCGATTGATTGATTGATTTGTCCTCACAGAGCTTGACTTTCGGTGCAACTAATCGGCAAGCGAATCGGGTTTCGGTGGGCCCCTGCAGATTTATGGCAAGGACACTCAGCGATCCTAAACGAACGGCATGTATTTCATAAAGTTTACCTACCAAACTTAAGACTGATGAAACATCGTGCTTCGTCTTTTTGTTTCTCTCGACTCTCAATTGAGATTTTGACCTCGAAATGTTCAGATCAATCACCGCCTAGGAGCCAGTAAATCGTCAGTATACCTTTTCCCTAAAAAAGAGATATACTTGTGAGGGATACTCGCACACGTTTCTGAGTTCCCGTCCCCCGACCGGCAACATGTGGCATATAAATTTATCCATCGTCTCACCTTCACCGGGACTGAACCTCGTTCAGCAGTCAGTCCTGTAGCCTCCAATGTTCTACAGGAGATCGTTTGTTTTCCCCGTAATCCGGATCTTCATCGTTGCCAATCCAATAAAATCAGTCAAAACGATAAGAATTGACCGTTCTGAAGGTGGTGCACTTTACTCACTTTCACCAGTAGACTCCATTCTGGATGCAACGTTGACAGTGTCTCCGAAACTGCAAGTTCAGAGAAAAACCGTTACATTGTATACTGCTCCGTTTGTGATGAACAATCACAGACAGTAGCGAGGCATTTTCAGTCCCACAACTCCGGCCACACAAGAACCTACAATTTTTTTTACTATAAGCGCCCGTTTCTATTCGAGCCAAATGCATGCGATCGTACCGGATTTTGTCCAATCCGCACTTGAATATCTTGGCCGGGCCAATCAGGAATGGTGAACGAGCGAATGCCCTTAATAAATTGGATGGACATTGAAGCAATTTCGGAGGCGTGCCGGTTTTCGTTCCGAACAGGAAGGCCAGACGACACCTACCAAATTGAACACCAAGTACAGCTACTGTCTAACGGCAGAGTTGCGTTAGCTGGGCAGCAGCAACGGCAGTGGCAGTGGCAGTAGCATGTGCAGTGGCAGTAGCATGGGCAAGGGCCCTGGCACTTTCACTAGCACTGCGGCCGCAGCTATTGCCAATCCCAGTGCCCGAGGCAATTCTGTGGAGAAATGCGTTTGAATGAATGCTTGGCCAACAGCCAAATGATGAACACCATGCGGAGCTTTTTTCGATGCGGACCGAAAGCGGTATTTTTTACCCTTCCACGCGTGATGGTTTTAGTCTTCATTGGAATTTGTTTTCAGTTTTAATTAGTCTGATTGATCAGTGGAATTGAATTGTATATGCATAACTCTGAAGGGTTTGAGAAAGACGAGGACGATGATCCAGGCCGCAATTTTCCCTACCGCTCGCAGATGCTCCGGTTAGTAATACTGCAATATTGAGCCAGTATTCCAAACAATTGGGTAATTAAAATATCTAAATTCTATCGTTTGTGTATGGCGACAATGAAGAAGAACGTGTGCTAGCAGAGCGTTAGGATGCTTTGGATCCTGTTGCTCAGGAGAGTATGCTAATGGGTGATGCTCAACGTGAAGGTTCTCTCACTGCTCCGGAATCGTTCTCATACCAGCTCCAAACGCATGTTACTCGTTAACCGTTAGGTTGAGTATTTTAGCTGCTTGTTTTATGTTTTTTTTTTGTCTATATTCTGCTAAGATGACTGGTCAAATCGAAAACATTTTGTATATATTTGCTTGATGCCGAAGCTTCAAAAAATGGCTAGAAATGCACGCTATGGCCTGGCGGCGCTGCGGCTGGCTCTCGAATTGGAAATCCTCTGCTCAGCTCTTCGTTCCATATTATTTTTGACTTTTTAAGTTATAAATAGTTAAGTAAAAAATCTCGATATAAAAAAGGACAAAAATTTAAAAATAATGTCGAAACGAGGACTTATCGCTCATCCTATTTGACTCAGGAAAATAACAATACCTGTTAAACACAGCCGTATAAACAGCCCAGTCCGTGCACTGGCGTACAAGAAATGGTAATAAAACTCGTCGCGGCCATGCTGTGTATTATTTTGTAGACTCCGGTAGAAATTGTCCGTGGCTCAGCGCAGTACAGAATATTGTTATTTATTCGCGTGAAACTTCATTAAACCGCTTTTGCGTGCCATGCTTCTTCTTATAAAAAAAATGTAAAAAAACTATTGTTAAGACCTGATATTAGGACACATTAAGCCATAAATTCAACTCGGTCACTTTGCTGGTTTTTTAAGAAAGCTCCAATCTTAATAACTCTTCTAATATGCAGAAATTGCAATATCTCGCTTCCCATTCTTTCCGATTCAGTTTGTTTTTTCGCACGATTTAGTTTCGATCTAGTTTTGAATGACAGTTCAACAGTAGTGATCAATGGAGCGACTAGTGACGGTCCCAAGTTTGTCTCAAGCATTCACGAACTCGTTAATACAGATCACGCATTCGGATTGTACTGCCGGTGGAGACAAAGTGACGCAAGAGTGGAAATTAATAAGCGTCAAGATAATCCATCCATGTTTATGTGCTCCACCCAGACCGCTAATAATGGGTACGAGATAAAAGACTTAATACCGCGCAGGAAAGGGCAAAAATGGCAACCTCAGGACATATGGATGTCCATCTAATATAGCTAGAGCGTTTCCATTTTCGTTTATCATTTTTAAAAAATTGACTTTTTAGTTTATTTATAAGAGTATTGCAGTATTTGCTTGTCCGGGTTGTTCTCTACGGTTAAGCCTAAATTGTAGACAAACAATGATTGGAATTAGTATGCGAACGCCGCTGGTGCGCGGCATTTCTTGCTAATCTGAACTTGCGCGGCGTTCTTGGATATTGTGGTAGGTCGGGTACGCATCGGCGCATATTTCTACTGGGGTGCTCCTAGATCTCGGAGGTTCCATCTGAATTTATCTAGGGATTTCAAGAATTCGGTTTAATTTATTTGGATGGGTTGCGTTAACTGTCAGCCCAGAACCCATAATACATAAAGTTGCATAAAGTTACATAAAGTCGCACGCGGAATCAAATCACATGCATTCGGTTGTAAATTAAGCGCGTATACCGTTACGGCACGATTCCGTTGATTAGAAACACGCTTGTCTTCTCCTCCGTAATTGCATGCCGTCACATTATGTCGATCCAAATTGCGAAAAAGCCCAGGACTTTTCGCTGGAAGGTTAAACAAAAATGTTCATTATTCTTTTACGTAAAGGTCATTCTAATTTGGTTCTCGTGAAATTCTGGCATCAATGCCAATTCTTGACATTTCGAAATCCCTCGTGTCACTGTCTGGAATAATCGATCAGTGTCTTTTTAATTTAATTATTTAAGTATTAATTTTAGTTTAATTTCACTTATCAAAAAGAAAACAGGGATCCCTGGGGCCAGGATGATTCTGCAGCGCCTCCCCTAATCCATAACGTGAAATCTAATCTACAGGTTCTCAGTTAGTATTGTGGTAAGCATCTGGATCTGTCGAAAGACGAGTAATCTCGTGAGACCAGCCGTAGTACCAAAGCATAGAAATATATTAGACCACATGAGTTCTGCTGACTAACAATCACGGAGCCTATAGCGGTTAAACTACGTTCCCCAATCTTACACAAGATCGTGTATGCTGCGCCCTAACCATCAGGGGTGGTGAGTCTTCTGATACGTCAGCCCAGTGTTGGCTAGTAACCTGATCGTGCCCCTCGCCCAGTAATCCTTTCACTCGACAGAGTGACTGAATTTGCACGCAATCTGGACCGCAAATGTCACTGCCATAGGAAACTGCCGTTTCCTATGCGTCATATATATCTCATGTTTTAATTGATTTCTTGGCAGTACATCAGCCGGGATAGCTAATGGGACGCATTCCAGAGTAAAATTTCAAGCTACAACGTCACTGATTCTGCACGGAAATTGGAACGCTTTCTTAATAGACTTTGCAGTTATCAGAGGCGTTATTAGTATATTTCTTTTATAGAATTCACGTTTAGTTCACTGATTCCCAGTCGGTATAGTGACAAGCATCCTTCATCGTCGCCTAGTACAAGAATGAATATGAACATCACGGGTGCCATGCTGATCGGTGCCAATTTTTCTAACTTAACGAACAACTTGGAACGCGACAACAAATACTCAGCTTCACTATCGCAGTACTCTTTACGAACAGCTGTGGAGCCCTTGCAAACCTTCTACTGCTGTTGACCCTCATCCTCCACAAACCGCTGCGCCAATCATCAAGTTCCTCCCTCATCATGCACACCGTCTGCCTTGACCTTTACATCAACGCCTTTGCTGTGCCGATAAGCGCCATTCCGTTCTACCTCGACTCGCTCTTTCAGTCTCCAGCGTGGTTCTGTCAGTATCAGCCACTTTACGTCCAGATTGTATATCAAGTCGAAATGTATGCAGCCACAATTCTCGCTCTGCATCGCCTAATTGCAACAGTATCGCCGAGGTTGTTCGCTTGTTTGACCACCACAAGAGCCATGTTTTGGATGAACGCCATTCCATGGATGGTCGCATTTGTGAACAATCTGTTGCTTGCGATTGGGCAAACGGGATATGGGCTTGTGAACAATTCTTTAGGAGGCGCATGCATGTATTCTTTGAGTAAGAAGGGTGTGAACTTCGCCATGGCGTACACGGTCATTGGAATCTACATTCCCACTGCGGTGATGGGGCTCTCTTACGGGTTGTTTCTTTTGACGACTCGCATTCATAATTCCGGCCCGCAAAGGAGCAGTAGAATCCGTCGAAGGAGGCTGGAACTGTCGCGGACGATGTTAATCCTCTTCGTCTGGCACTGCGTTTCGCTTCAACCTGTTAGTATCATGGTGGCAGTTTTTCCGCAGATCTATCGCACGAACTTGGAGCTTCAACTGACATTCAGGTTCTTGGCGAATAGCTGTAGCGCCATCAATCCGGTTAGTCTCTCGTTCATCAATTTCAGATGGGCGGTTTTTTCGATGTTGACCGTTGGTCCTTAACTTGATAAATAGAGTACTTTATTTTTCGAATTTTTATTTCAGAAAAAAATTGAGTTTTAGTCACACCATTAACTTGACCGTTGTCGAGACATCCGGGTTTTACACCTGGAGATTAAGGAACAGATGGGCTTTCCAAAGTTATTAACTTAATAATCACTCAAAGGGAGATTGGTCAGCATTCGTGAAATTAAATATAACAACGAAAAGGGGAAGGGGAAGGGGAGAGGGACTTGTAGACCAAGCCGAAGGGAGGAGGGGGAGGAAGAGCACCCCTTTCGGTCCGTCAGAGAGCAAGCCTCAATATGTAAAAACCAAAAAAGTTTGCCCCTTCTTCATCTCGCTGTGCAAAACCATTTACGATGCGGGGGGGGGAGGGTCAGTCCGAATATGAGCGAAATACACAGTGACATCGGAAGCGTATGTTAGAAATTGCATCTGCTGATAGTAAAAAGCAAATTCTTGCAAAGCGTTTTGCATACCTCGGGAGCGGAGCGAGGAAGTTCGGTTTTTATATTGTTTCAGGTATTTTGTTGGTGCAGCAGCAAGTTGTTTCAAGACGGCACCGTGGCAGTCTCCGTGGCATGGCAAGATGCTTGCGTTGCCAGAAACAGATCGGAAAGGTCGGGCCGGAGTCAACATCAAGAGAGGCAACTGCAGGCGTCTTAGCATGTGATCCTTCACCGCAAAGGGGTGGCGAAATTGAATTGTCTGTGGCTCAATATAAGTGCACTGTTCCCGAAAGTCATATATCTTAGGTATAGGCTGAAGCTTCCCTTCCGCCTGCCTGTCCATGCTCCGGACAAGTTCCGGTGATCCGTCTAGGCTTCTGCAAACTTCGGTGGGCCCTTTGAAGCGCCGTACAGGCCTCAGTCACCAACCAAAAAAATAACTTTCCGTCCGCCTGTTGAAGCTCCAGGCAACATTTGGCCGTTTATTTATATTACCCAGTGCTTTTAACAGGCCATAGAAATAAGGAGAGACTCAAGTCATTCACGCAAGCTTCGGAAACCTTCCGACTGTCCGTCGAAGTTTGGACAATCCCTGGTCGCCTGCTCCCGCTCGCGGTTGTTTCTGAAGGTCATTTATGCAGCCCTAGAGACTTTTTTGCTGCCCGACTATGATCGGAACAATCAGAAATCATCCGCCCAAGTTTCCAAAACCTTTCATAAGCGCCGACAAGCGCCAATCATCTATCCAGTTCTACCAGTTCTACCAGTTCATCAACTGACCTGATGAAACATGTTAACCCTCTGGTATCAAATTTCTATAACTTTGGCAAACCATCCGTGATTAGATGGACGGTAGCCTTGTAGCTTAACCATGAACCGCAGTCTGACTTTCGGTTTAAAGTTCACTGGTAGATCAGCATATTTCCATTCTGTTAGTCATTGCCGTTTTATAGCGTGCTGTTAGCCATTTTCTGTTTTTATGTCGCCCGATATAAGCGGTTTATTTGTACACCCTGTCGCACGGAATAATCGTATTTTTTAGCTACTTGTGCAAAAAACGGGTAAACCCGGTATATACGAGCACGAGCCTGAGAGCAAAGTACAGACCTTAATACCAGTCGTATATACTGCATTACGTACCATACTGCAAAGCGCCCTACTGAGCTGTGAAAAGCTTGGCCTGAGTTCCTGATCGAGTGTCCAGGAGAATTGCATGAGCTCGTACCTGTGAATAGAAAATCAAATATGATACAAACTACAGCCAGTACCCGTAATTCGAATTTTGTATTTGCCCATGGGAGAAAAACGACAGACAGGATGACAGGTGCGTAAGCTGGTCTCGCCATCTGATGCCCTTTAAGTAGCCATCCAGCAAAAGCGGAATTTGAGAATTTGCCAACATCAGGACTGTCAAATGATGTCATGCCCAAGCCGAAAACCTTCCAGAGTATTACACCGAAAGACCACACATCAGATTTCTGTGAAAATATCTGATTATTGATAGCGTCCGGAGACATTCATAAAATCGGCAATGCAACCTTCGACAAAGACGCAAACACTTGTTTGTGTGCAACATGACCTTGAAATCATGTTAATATGCGGCTAGGAAAATTCGGAATATTTGAAATGCAGTCTCCAATCAATTTGAAGGCTTTCCTATCAATCCGTTTGAGACAACATAAGAATCTGCAGCTTATCGTGCAAATTCAAACTTTGCAATCTTGAACTCTGAATGCCGGTCAGTTTACACTGGTTTAATTTTTGTTTCAAAAGCGATTTGCTGGCTGAGTTTTTGGTCTTTTTCGCTGCGGTTTTGTCCTTTGATCATGTCAACAAATAGGTTTCAAATTCTAAAAATAAAATTTGAAAACACTTTTTGGGAGTGGTGGGTACCAGTTAAGCCAACCTTGGCTTGACCTTGGACGACGTTTGTCTTGGCGCCTGCAGCTTTATCAAAACAAAATTTCCCTAAGCAAGAATAAATAGGGTCTTAGCCTACTTAGATACGTATGAAAATTAATTAAGAAGTCAGTAATTGGACGTAGGGGAGGGGAATTAATATTTGGTAAACATTAGGAAACCGTTTCATTCCTGCACGATGGTTCGATGAACTACTCATTTGGCGTAACCATGGGACAGACCACTTGTAACGTGCCACTCTGTGTTGGCGATTGAGCTTTAGCCCTTCTTCGTGCACCATTTGGAGCAATTCTGTTTTCCTTTTTGAATGTTGCCTCCCATTGATTTCGCGGCCACTTCCAGGTGGCAAAGCGCCAACTGGAAAAGGCCAAGGAACAGTTAGCGTAACTCTGTCCCACCTGGCTGTAGTGGAATGGGCCCCCAGCTCCTCCTACATCCCTAGCATTTCTTCATTTGGTTTTCCGTTGTGTTTTGTTTGGGTTTTTGGCTGGATGGCTTTTTAGGTAATTTTTTTGTTAACTATGCCGGTTTTTGATGATGGTGAATATGTAAGTGGGGAAGATGATATTTTGGCGACTGACAACAAGATTTTAAATGAACCTGACGTGCCAGCTGAGGAAATTGAGGAGGTTTCTGACGAGTGGTTTGACGGAGATAATTTTTTCGGTGATGAAGACATCCTTTACTCAATAAATGAGGACCCCTTCAGATTGAAAAAAGGGAAAATCAATTGGGTGCGCAGCGGGCTGGAGAGGTAGCTGAATAGGATGTCGGAGAGTCTAGGAGTCCAGCCCCACACAGCTGTTCGTGTCAAGTCAATAAGGGATTTGCATTTTATTTGTTTTTCACCGTACAAATGCAGGCTGTCACCCTCTTGCACCCAAACACGAAGGAAGGGAACGCTATGGCGATTTGTGGAAGGAGCTGCTTCCAGCGGAACTCATTGCGTACGTTGGATTACTACTTTTGATGAGCCTCTTCAAGGACGCTTCCGTGTCTGTGCAGAGTTTGTGGTTTGCTGCGGATGGACGAGCCCGGTACGATGCGATTTATTCAGATCCATTGGGCCTTCCGTTTTGACGATCAGTCTACGCGACCAGAGCGTTTGAAGACTTCCAATCCCTCATATTTGAGAGCTACTCAACCTGTACACGTGCAGTAATACTGGACCTTCTTCATTTGAAAGGGGAATTCGATTTGTCGGCATTCATTTTCGCAAGTGAAGTTCGGTCATAAATAATTACTGCAGTTTCATCTCATCTGATTCGAACGAATTTTCCGTAACGCGGGGTATCATTCTCGAATCTCGAAGCATTCATAAATTACATAACCCCGATATCACGTATTCGGAACGAAACAATCACGCGCTGCAATGAAAATGAATTTTGCACAACGCAGCGGCCCATTTGCAGCATCTTACATAAAAGATGAAGGGTTCTTCAGCAGCGTCATCATATTTTAAACAGGATTCGAGTTAGTACAAGACGAAGACGTCTACCAGTGAGAAGAAACTTTAGCAACTTAATTGTCCAATGCGAAACATACGTGAACTCCATCTTGCTTTAACATACCGCTATCTGTAAGCTAGTAACCTAATAGATTTGCTGTGAATCAATCTGTCAGCAGACAGCATGAGACGGAACAATTAAGATCTCGAATGACCGGGTAGGGGAGAAATATAATACTTGTGCCTTAAAGATGGTTAAGGGAACCTGCTCCCCGAGTGAGTTACCTATTTATACCAGACAAAATAAGCGGAAATCGTCGCGCATCAGGTTCAGATGACGGTATACTGTAGAGGAATAAGCGTTTCAACATCATAGGAGATGGTCAAAACAACCCTGTCCGCTCGATCTAGGTTACCGAAAACCTATATATATGCACTGCTCAACAGCGAAATGTTAACGCAATCGAATTATTATCCTATCTGGGATACTTAACAGGATGGAAGGTTCGGCATCCCACAGTGGTTGATGGGTTGGTTGGGTAACCAGGTTCTCCTAAAGTAAGGGCATCTCTGCCTACATATTCCCAAAAGCTGAGCTCAATTGTCCGGAACTTGTGCAGATCTCCAATTTGAAACCGGAATGACTCGCGTAGTCGCTAATCGAAATCCAGTAACGCAGTCTATCTCTTCATGTGATACATCACGGGACTCCGGTTACCGCCAACGTTCACGCAGTATTCTATATATGAAGGGGATTTTGATCCAGCAGTTCCCAGTTAGCATAGTGGCAAGCATCACTCCTTGTCACACAATGAATAATTCCACAATCTCAATGGTGGCCATTAATTTCTTGAATCTATCAACCCCCTTGAAACAGGACAAACAAGTGCTCGGGTGGGCCATCGCTGTACTCCTCACAAACGGCTGCGGAGCCCTGGCCAACGTGCTTCTGCTGTTGACCCTCATTCTTCACAAATCGCTGCGCCGATCCGCCAGCTCATTCCTCATCATCCACACTGTTTGCCTGGATCTTTACATCTGCGCCTTCGCGGTGCCTGTCGCAGTC
Source organism: Hypsibius dujardini (assembly GCA_001579985.1). Lineage (NCBI taxonomy): Eukaryota > Metazoa > Tardigrada > Eutardigrada > Parachela > Hypsibiidae > Hypsibius > Hypsibius dujardini. Next base: position 725 of record LRSR01009584.1, on the reverse strand, counting down.
ATCCCAACATACCTCGGTCCGACGTATCAGCTACCACGAGGGTTCTGCAAATACCAGACGCTGTATGTCCATATGATGTATCAGGCGGAAATGTACGCAGCCACAATGCTGGCCCTTCATCGTGCGGTGGCAACCGTTTCCCCACGTGTCTTCGGCCGCATGACGACCAAAGCCGCCATTTCTTGGATGATCGGTCTGCCGTGGATGATAGCGTCAGTGAACAGTCTTCTGCCGGCAGTGGGAAACTTGGGATACCGACAAGTGGACAACCATTTAAATGGGGGATGTACTTTTTCGATTACTTCTAGGGGTGCAGCCGTGGCTTTGGCCAATACCGTTGTGGGGGTTTACATTCCGACTGCAGTGATGGGAGCGTCGTATGCGATGTTTATTGTAAAGACATGCTGTCATCACTCGGGTTCTCAAAGGAGCAGTAGAAATCGGCAAAGGCGGATGGAGCTGTCGCGGACGATGTTGATTCTATTCGTGTGGCACTGTGTCGCGCTCTATCCCGTCAGTATTATGCTGGGACTCTTTCCGCAGCAATACCTTTCAAACGTGGGGCTACAGCTGATCTTCAAGTTCTTTGTGTACAGTTTCAGTGCCATTAATCCTGTACGCAAGTGTAGGAAAAGATAAATATTTAGGGACGATCGGGCAACTGAATTTCCTTGGGAGGGGGACACTTGTTGGGTTAGGGGGGGGTGGTCTCCTGAATAAAAATT